>VYZS01051506.1:0-21122 GCA_013400695.1 Neodrepanis coruscans | reverse complement strand
GCTCCCGCAGTCTCTCCTCATAAAAAAACATGCTGCAGACCCCTCATCATCTTCTTGACCTTCACTGGACCCTTGTTTTACTGAAGAACCCAGAACTGTCCTGTGCTTGCTCATGTAGCTTGCGGGAAGCAAAGAAATTGAATTATCAGCTGTAAAAGGCTCCCATTGCAGATGGAAATGACTTGCTTAAAATTTAATGGCCTGTCCCATGCTGGCCTGTTCTTTGATGCACATGCAGAGCGTGTTTAACAATTATTTATTGCAGCAATATCCCAGAAACCTTTCTGCTTCTGTCTGCGATCGGTCACAGAGCTCATTGCAGAAGTTGCGTGGGTTTGTGAGCATCCATTCTCAGCTTGCCTGTTTTCCCTCTGTCCCCAGGGCCCGGAGATGGTACTGTTGTAAACAAGAAGCCTGTGCGCCTGGCAACAGCCTTCTTTCCTGTCCTCAGCCTCCTGAACCATTCGTGCTGTCCCAATACCAGCGTGTCGTTTAGTGGGACGGCTGCCACTGTCAGAGCATCACAGCCAATCCCAAGGGGTCAAGAGATTTTCCACTGCTATGGTAAGCATTAGCTCTGTGTTTGTCTTGGGGCTCAGACATCATTCACCTCTCCTTGGTGTGCTGATGGCTATTTATACCATAATGTTGCTACAGTCTTTATGTATCAGCCTTGTTCAAAGATATTGATGCAACATTTTATCTCTTGAGCTTGGTGATTGATTTTCAGTTTCCAGTTATATGCTCTCCAAAACATATGTAGTTTCAATTTCAAAGATCCATTTATTCTGATATCAAGAACTGTACCTGTTTAGAGATTCCTACCCTTACAATCCTTTTTCAGGGCCTCACCAATGCAGAATGAGGGTTGATGAGAGACAGCAGCTTCTCAGTCAGTATTTCTTTGAGTGTCGCTGTCGGGCATGCCTTGATGAGTTAGAGTCTGATGTCAAGAGTGTGGTGTCTTTGAGAAACTCATTCTGCTGTCCCAACTGCCAGACTCCAATGCAGGTAGTTCTTCCATAATTATGATCGTGGACCTTATTGGTGTTTGTAAGATTTGGGTCTCTGGTAAAGCCAAGAGCTAAAGTCAGATCACTGTGCAGAAGCCAACAGGCCATGTGGAGTCAATACAGTATCTCACTGTTTCTTATAAAATCAAGCAAGCTGGTAGCAGTTTACTAAAAAGTCAGTTTGTTTAATGAATACAACTGAGAAACAATTTAGCATCTGTATAACACAATACAGAGCTAACGGAGATGGAAAATAAGTGCTGAGTTGAACGTGAGCAGGAATGATCACAGAGATGATTTCCACAGGGCAAAGAAGACGTGCTTTGTTGTTCAAATGAAGCTTGTGCAACCTCAGTCAGCAGAGAGAGCCTGTTACAGCGTTTTGGGGACCTTCAGCAGCAGATCAAGAGAGCTTTAGACCTGCTAAGAGACAGGAAGGCTGGTAAGGTTCAGCTTTCTGCTCCAAGGTCAGACATGAAGCTCTAGCCATGAGATGGCGCTGTTGCTCATGCCATTGGGAGTGTTATGACATGTGGCCTGTTGTCCCTGGGGACTTCAGCTTTAGGGTTTTTACACCCCTGATCTGGATGTTAAACTGAGTCACATGTTGTTCCATAATAAAGTAATTAAATAAAAAGAACACCCAAGGCAGGCTTTCCCAGGCCTTGCTTTCCTAGGGTGAGTTGGGCCAATACTGGGGTAGAATAAGCAGAGGTGTAAATGGAGTCAGTGTTGAATCCTAACCAAATCACCTGTGTAAGATGCAAAGAAGAGATTGCATTGATTTTATTTCATGGATCGTGGAAAATGGTAGAATGGTCGTGGGATACATTTTATAACCTGTTTTGTTATAGATCAGGCTATCAAAATGCTCCTGAAGTGTCAGATGGATGCTGGAAACTTCTTATCTGCAGAGCATTTGCTGATGGGAGAGATGGAAGATCATCTGGCACAGGTCTATGCTACTCTTGGTATGGCATTGTCTTCTCATTATCTCATTTTTACTGAACTTTGAATTTAAGTTCAGAAAAGCTTTTTCTCAGACTGGCCCTTTCATTTTAACTTAGTTTTGGCAAAAGGGCTCTCAAAAAGACCAAAACTGTGTTCCTAGCAGCCAGTGAACAATAATGTGATCTCATGTTCTTCTAGATTCCCTGTCCTGCTTCTGAGGTCAACAGCTTCCCAAGAATGCTGTGGACATAGTTCCATCCCGTTTTGCATAATGCTGTCAGATTCTTTGGGTGGCAGTAGCTCTAGAAAGTATTTATTAATGTCTTTTTTTTGTTTGGTTGGTTGGTTTTGTTTGTCCATCAGGGAAGTGGCAGGAAGCAGCCAGACACCTGAAGAAGAGTATTGAGATTGTGGAAATGCATCATGGACCATCAAGTATAGAAATAGGTCATGAACTTTTCAAGCTGGCACAAATTCTCTTCAATGGGTGAGTTTGGTTTCATTCTCTGTCCCTTCCCCATACCATTTCTGTGTCTAACACAATATCATGGCAGGTGGTCCTTGGCACCTTGAGGCTGTTTCAGAGGACACTGGGCAGTCTGGCACAGAGACCAAAGCTGGCCATTACACAAGTGCAAGTTCCTCCACTGGGGTTTCCCTTACACCTTATGACTATCTTTGGACCTGTTTATCTGCTTTGTACCTGTTTATTTTTCACTTCTCCCTGGCTCAATTTATTCCCTGAACAATTATGTTATTCTGACAACTCATCACCCTTGGTGTTTATACCTCAGTTGTATAATGTTGCTGACACCTTCTCAAAGGAGGGAATGAACTGCTCTTGCTTTATTGGCAAGGAAATCCCCTGACTGCTTCTGAAAATCTTCTCACAACACCTCCCTTTAAATGAATTAGTTTTAGCAGGAGCCACAGTGAGGAAATAGAGTGGGTACCTATACCCAGTGTTTTCAGTTCTTGTCCATCTCCTTACCTTTCCCTCCCCCTCATCCTCCCTTTGCAGCAGAAGGACACATAATTTGCCTGGTGCTGAAAGGCAGGGGAGGGTGGGATCTGTACCCATGAACAGGTTTAGTTTTTTTGTTAGAGAGGGCTTAAAGGTTGTGTAAGTCAAGAGCTGACTTAAGTACTTTGCATACTCTGTTCTTATTATCTTCCTATTTCAGATTTGCAGTTTCTGAAGCTCTGAGCACTATTCAGAGAGCAGAGGAGATTTTGTCAGTGCACTGTGGTCCTCAGAGTGCTCAGATCCAGGAACTACAAGAGATGAAGACCTGTCTATCAGAGCTTCCCAGAAGCATCCTTCAGAGGACTTAATTTCCCTGTCAAAGGAAGGTGCAATGTGATCTCTCATCAAAGCTAAGTGTCGTGGTAAGGTAGTCATGTAGTACAAGCTGGAAAATCATGTGTAACAGCAACTTGAATGAAATCTGAAATGCTCTTTAGTGAGACTGTTGTAAATAAAATGACCAATTCTAACGTGAGAGGTCTGTGTGTGGTATGGTGGGAATAGAGGCTGTTGTATAATTTCTATGTGTGGGTTGGAAGCAAATGTTTAAGTTGCTTGTGTATGCAGTGTGACTCTCCCCTATGTGGTACCCTGAGCATTATGAACATAC
This sequence comes from Neodrepanis coruscans, assembly GCA_013400695.1. Lineage (NCBI taxonomy): Eukaryota > Metazoa > Chordata > Aves > Passeriformes > Philepittidae > Neodrepanis > Neodrepanis coruscans. The sequence continues at coordinate 17,521 of VYZS01051506.1, read as the reverse complement.
AGTCATCCAGAGCACACTGCCTTCTATTTTTAATACTGTGAAGCACTTTTCTTCTTGTCAGTGTCAAATGTAAATGGTTGGAATAGGTGAGGCAGCAGGCTGGGAAGTGCAAACTTAAAATCTATGAGATTGCACTGCAGAACTTAGAGGGCTCCAGCACAGGTCTGTCAGTGATGAGGGATTCAGTATCAACAGCTGGTGTGAGGCTGGAAAACAAGATAGGCAGGAATGCAGTATACACCAGATATTTCTTGCTTTCAGGACGCAGAACTGCATTGTGGCTCATCTGGAGAAAGGGGGAGTGAAGGCATAGGTTGTAGGCAGACAATATTTCAAGGGAGAATACTGGGACTTGCTGAGATTAATAGCAAAAGCTCTTTTATTGCAGCATGAAGGCATAAGATTTGCAAGTTGTGTCTTTGTGCAGCAGAGCAGGGAGTTAGTATCCCTTCCAATACCACCCTTTCCATTTGGGCCCTACCATTGCAGATTATTGTGAAGGGATCTAAACACCCCTGGGATCCAGGATCTTCCCAATGAAGAGGAGGGTTCCAGTGGTATCATCTCGCAGTACCAGGAGGAAAGGTCTGTCCACATGATATTCTATGGGGAAGGTCAGACGAGCAGCATTAACCTCAGGATTTGGTGTGGCTCTTTCCCCATCTTCACCAAGCTCCAGCACTGCCTTGTGTTGCACATGAGATAATTTAATAGGCTTGGCAGAAATCTTGGTGAAATCAGGTGATGTAAAAAGTGATTGGAGCCCTGGAGGAAAGAAAGAGAATTCCATTAGCTGAAACGATGGATTGCAGGTGTGGGAGCAGTACTGTTAAGCTGTGATCCAGGAGGGCAAGGACCTGCTCTGGTAGAGTTTATTGGGGATACAGAGAGGAGCAGCTTGCATCAGTTTATACTGAGCTTCACCCTCTCAATTTCAGAAGCATCATATGATGGAGAGATGTGATAAAAAGCTGAGGAGTCCTGGACCAAGGTGATTTAGTTGTTGATGAAATCTCTACACATTGACCTAACTAAAAACCCACCGGCTTCATATTCTTCTGAGAGCAGGAAGCAACTTGCCCACTGCTTCAAGCCCTGGCAATCTGCAAAGGGAGTGAGAGGTACATACTTGTCTCCTTTAGTGTGTTGCCAAGTGCCTCTTCATAGTTGAGCTTTAGTTTGGGCAAGCTTAGCACAGCATGGACTGTCTTCAGCTCCTTGTCTACATCGTGGACAAACTCTGAAGTGAGGCTTTCCTCAATCAGAGTCATATTCTGGGTCACCTTCGTAGGCAGGAAGAACATGGCACTGATTCCCTCTGTCAGTGGCAGCTGGGCAATCTGCAAGCCCAGAAGTAAAATGAAATAAGAAAGGGTCACATCCATAATAAACAGTTTTACCCATTCTGTGACATGCAGAGTCCTGAATCTTGAGTGCCTGGTCAGCCTTTCCAGTTAACCTTTGTTCTTTTTCCCTGTTTGCCTTTATCCAACATGATGCTTCCTGACCCCTCTGGCTTTTCTCCAGGTTTTAGTCCAACCATGCTGCACTTTTCCTGCTGTTATATGGCAAGTGCTCTCTCACCTGTTGAATCCTTCAGCACTACTTTGGGGGATTCTCAGCTGTAACACCTTTGAGCTCATGCTACAGTGAAAGATTGGCCGAAAGAGGTAGAGATGGAAAGTTCTGAGAGTTGTGCCCTGCCCTTCTTGCCCAATTCTAAGTCAAGCAATACGTGCCATTAGGACCTGGGTATTATTTCAATTTTGGGCTGCTTGTCACACAGCCAATGTAGAAGCAAGATATCCTGAGAATCAACATACTGCCCTTCAAAATAGAGATTGCAAAACTAGTGTGATGGGAGGAGCAAGGCTGTCTTCTGGAATGGGTTAACTGGTAGGTGTAGCTGAACCTGCTTCTCAGTGGATTTAGAAGATCTCATGCAATATTTGCTCTCTGACCTTGCAGTTGAGTTCTGAGTCAAAACCATATCGCAGTATGGCTTTGGGGTCTGACATCATGGACACCTTCACAGTTCTGTCCTCATCCAGGTGAAAGTCCTTCAGGGCAGTCTTCTTAGTGTCAAACTTGGTTTTCCATGTCCCTGTTCATTAAAAGATAAAATGGAGGATTTTCTGGAGTAATACCATATGAAAACAGGCTTATGACTGTTGCTGAATAATCTTGTGCTTTAATATGCATACAGTATTTTGTGCTTTAAGAGTCAAGGCATAACAGGGAAAGAAATAGACTGATTGGAGCTACTGATTTACTGCCATCTCTGGCCCCTCCTTTTCATCTGAGAATTGGCTAAATGGCAAATAAATAATCAAGCCAGTGTATGGGTGGAGTAGCGATTGGGAAGTTGAAGTCTACTTATGTAATTACAAAACTATTTTAAAGGGTAACCATTGTGTCAGTGCATATAAAGTGCTTCTCTCCCCACCCCTTATTTTGCTCCTTGTCTCTAAGCAATAATTCTCTAGGACACTGGCTTACAGCATGTTTTAGAACAGCTCTCTAGTATCTTTCTCCATTCCCTCTACAGTGGTAAAAAGGCTCAGAACACTCTAAGTTGTGCCTTCCCTAAGTGGTAATATTCTGTCTCTGAATGGAATTTTGTGAGATTAAGCTTTCTTCTCTGGTCTCTTACTGCAGACAGGTCAAGATACAGCTTCCCAAGAGTAATAACTCTTTCCTCAGGACTATTTTTGTTCAGGTAGTGTGTGTTTTCTCTTCTCTACTAAACTTTCTCAAACACTTTCTTCTCACACTCCATCTCTCTGGCAGTCTGTTTACTTTATTGGAAGTGAGAGCATTCCTTCTCATCTCTCCTGACCCATGCTTAATGGACTCTCTCTATATCCAAGTACACAACATTCTTACCCTTGAAGAAAGCAGCCCCAGCAAGGAGAATACTGACATCTGAGGGCACATCCTTCATGAACCGCATAATCCTTCCCTTGGTCTGCTGCCGGACCCAGCTGTTGATTTCTTGCAGGTCTAACTGGGTGTTGCCACTCAGTGCCCTTGGACGCATCTTGTAGGATTTCTCTAGTTGGGTGTAAAATCCAGGCTTTGCCCTGAGTCCTGGGGAACAAAAACATGGGTATTGCAGCTACTCCCTTACCAAAACAATCTCAAAGCAGCAGATTGCAATCCAAAACACAGCAGCAGGTCTCGCATAAAAATATCTGTGGCTGTGTGGATCCAGAAACCTGCTTTGAAGAAGAATGACTGAAGGCCCATTGAGGAAACTGATCCAAATCCTACAGCCACCCATGCTGGAGTATGGGATAACTCTCTTCTGAAAAGTGAAAAAAGGAGATAAGAACCAAAGCCTTGGACACAGCTATTCCCACATCAGCCTTTTCTCCTTTTCCAGTCTGCTTTATGATTACAGCTTACTCAACCTATTGGATTCTTGGAACCAGCAGGTTCCAAAAGATAGCTCTTAGCTTTCTCAGCAGATGTTTACTGCATGCCAAAGGCAGACATTTCAAATAGTTCTGCAAGGAATTAAACAAAGGAATATATGGCTGAATGTTATCACAAATAGAAAATGTGATCTGTGGTTCCTGGAAGCCAGCAACACCTGCCAGATAGCCTGGAGTGAAGGCAAAAATCTCAGCAACTTTCTTTTTAGGTCTTCTTGTGTTAACTGTTCTGTCACCAGTGTCTTTGTGTGCATGTCTTTTCATGTGCATACAAACTTCTCAGGCTTTTTCTGGAGCAGCAAGAGCATTCCATGCACTGTCTGCATCCTTGGCTCAGCAGGACATCAGAGCCAAACTTAGCACTGTGTTATTCAGTGCATATATATATACCTAAATAAGTACCTGCTGCTAGTTATTTAGGTAAAATTTGATAGAGAGGAAGAAGGACTTTTACTTTTCTCCAGGATGATCCGGGAGGCACTTTTCATAGTCTTCTCTGGGCCAGTCACGCTGCTCAGGAGGTCCTTGTAAGTGTCATGGACCTCAGCTTTGTTGAGCAGGTCATAGAAGAGAGCACGAGAAATCACATTTTCGGTTCGTTCTCCAGCCCCTGCCAAGAGCAACAGCAACGTGAGGGAAGGTCTGTCAAGCCAAATGGTGTGTGAGGAAATGGGGCAAGAACTCACCAAGTGAGAGACCAGAAAGTGCAGTAGCCAGGCTGAAGGGAGACAGCAGCACATTGGCAGTGGCTGTCCGGCTGGACTGCTGGCGATACAGGTCGTAGCCAAAGTTGGAGACTGCAGCTGCCAGCTTGTTTACAGGGGTCTTGTAGAATGGATCTTCCTCTTCCTCGCCAGCATTGGCTCCATCAGCAGTGGCAGAGTTCTAGCAGGTACAGGGAGTGCTTTGGTTAGACTTGCAGTTTGCAAGGGCAGGTGTAGGTGTGATAAACACATCAAAGGCAAACAATCTGCAGACACTCTCCTATGATTTGTAGAAATACTGGCTTAATCTTAGAGATGAGTGTAGGAGTAGTTACTTTAAGGTGTCCCAGTAAAGCCAAAGGCAGCACTGAACTTGGAGTCCACTATTTCTGCCCCACGGTCATCCCCTGATGTAACTATGGTGGTTTTATCTAGGTAAAGCAGGGGTTAGTCTCATTATGCTGCTAAATAAAATCCTAGTAACTTAGGAGGGTAGTGCTTAATCCTTGCATAAGATTCTCTAGAATTAAATTAACCTGCTCCAGGTATCTCTCCTTCACTCATTGCGTAGTGTCTCCTACTTACCTGCTCAGCAACTGAGTTTTGGGATCTGCCTGGGACAGTCAAGAGACCCAGGAAAAGGAGAACCACTGGAATCTGCATGCCTGAACCTACAGAGTAAGAAAATGGAAGAGAGAGTTTGAGTAGCCAAGCAAATACAACTCTACCACTACTATGCACTGTACCTGGCTGTGACAGGAACTGCAGTGACATTGTTGCTTGTCCTTCTAATTGAGAAATAAACACCTGATCTTAGTTTTCTTCTGTAGTTGGAAGTAATCCAGCCAGCCTGGACCCAGTGACTTCAAAATGAGGCAAGCACACAGTGTGGGTGTGCCTGAGCACAAAAGCAGATGTGTGTGGCCCAAACCACACTGATGCTGGCAGTTGCTGAGTGCCACGGTCCAGAAAAGTCCAGAAGTTTTAGACTTTATTTTTGAAAGGTACCAAATCCATATTGTTGAATGGGTCAGAAGACAACACTGACAGGTTACTGCTCTGCTGTACAAGTTACCTGTCTCAGTCAGTAGTTTGCCATGTCTCTTGTGTCTGCATGTACCTCTGAGGCTGCACAGCCTGTGTGCATCCATTGCTTCTTATCTCCAATTTGATAAAGTAAAACAGAAGAGCTTTCTTAAAAGACAATAAGGAAAGGGGATGGAAGTAAGTACCTAATGCTGGAAAGATCTGCAGAAGAAATGAGACAGACCTTAAATTATTCAACCTTTTTAACAGAGATGAGAGAAAAGTACCCAAAGCTGTGGAATCCACTTTTCATCTCTCCACTATAGGTATATGTGGCCCTTCCAGACAGACCTGTCTGGTCCAAAGGGCGATGAGTAACTCAGAGTTGTGCTGTGGGTAAACCAGAGCTACTGCAGTGTCCCCGAGAATAGATGCCACTGAGGCTGGTCTGAAGCAATGTTTAGATAGATTCCCAGAAATTAAAGGGTGAGGGTTGTATTTAACTAAGCCCTGTCATCCAGGCATCTAGAGAAATCAGAGAAAGAACATGTGTTTCAGATTAACTTCAGCTGTAAAGAAAACATGCCTGCTGCTAGAAATACACATGGCTACAACAGCCCCAGTTCAGGACCCAGTTCAGGCAGAGTAAAAGGCAGTTCAGTGTTTCCCTTTCCTGCCTTTTCTTCTGGAGGCAGCTCTCCCATGGAGAAAAAGGCACCACAGCGGAGGTTTTAAGTTTTCATCTGTGTTCAGCCAGTGTAACATAGAAGTGGTAGCCTCTTTTCCCTGTGCACTTGCATCCTGCGACCTGCTGCTATTCCAGCTGCTAAGTAGATGAGGTTTCTGGTGTAGAAGACGTGGATCAAGGGGATTTACTATGTGGAACAAAGCAATGCTATTGGTGGTATGATAGTGAATATAATGTTGGGATATCACTGCAGAGTTTTACAATGAACAGGCACCACGCTGGAAGAGAGACAACAGAAGCCCTGTGTGAGTCTAAGTTAAACAGGCCTTAGTGAGAGCTCTGTGAGGATGCCTGCACCAAGCTGTACTCTTGCATGCTGAGAGGAAGAGATTTGGCCCAGTCTAGTTTAGAGATGAAGGCTTTCCATGGAGCATAACCTTTTCTCTGAAGAAAAAAAAATAACCTCAATGCAACCTCTGCTTCCAACTACACTGAGCTCCTGGGAGCATGAGAGCGGAGATTGGTTTTGCAGATTGTATTGTTTTTGCCAATACTGTCACCAGCTTCATATTTCTCGAACTTTGCCAAAAAGCAATTTCCATTTTAGAAAGACAAAGCCTTTTGCGTTTGAATTGGCCTGAACATCTGGATTCTATTTGTATTTCTCTTAGCACACAGCCAGAAATGCAGAGAAAAGAATTTGGTTGGAGAGAGGTGGGATGTTTCAGGCATGATATTAAAATCTGTGGCTGCCTTTAAGGAGAGGAGAAGGATCAACAGTGTGTGATGTTATAGTCAAGAACGTACAGGAAGAAAACTTTGAGAAATGAGCTGAGAAGGAACTTTGTGTCTGGGAGTTGTCAGTTTGTGAAGGCCTGCAGGTGCAAAGGAAATATTTTACTTTTCATCTGTGATATGGTACAAGTCTCACATCATTTATAAACACTTCTGACTTTGAAGGTGCTGTGAAACACGACCCATGAGCTCAGTCTGCTTGCTCTGCTCGTTCCACCCCACTGTACCAACTCCTGAAGCATCCTGCAACCACCGGCTCTGGAGGATTTGACTGTCACCAAACTTGTTACCATTGCAGAGAAAAAGCCTGTTCCCAGCTGCAAGCCAGATGCTTGAAAGTCAGAAACCCACCCCAGTTCCCAAGCCCAGTTCAGCCCCAGAAGCAAAGCTAGTGCTGGTGGCCCCCAGTCCTTGGTGAGGTCTCCTGGTGGGAATCACACCTTTTAACACCTGCACAAGAATCATTCTTCCCATTTCCCAGGTCCTCTGAAAGCTCCCCAGCCTCAGTCCCTGCCCTGTGCTCCCTTCACTGCTGGCAGTGGGCACAGGTGAGCTGCCCTGAGCTGTCCCTTACCTCGGGCTCCTCTCTGCCGCTGCTGTCAGGGGCTCCCAGCGGGTGCGAGTCGAGGACAGTGTGGGTTTGGTGCAGCCACATCTGCTTTTTGCTGCTTCCCCCAGCCCAGCCTTCAGCAGGCTTCAGGTTACAGCTTCCCAGGGCTCTCTTAAAGTGCTCTGCTCTCATTTTCCACTGCTGCCACCCTCACACTGAATTGCACTAATTTTTTTAACCCTTTTTTCCAAAACAAATGTGCTCCCTGTGCTAAGGGGAGCGTAGTGGGTAAAGCACAGGTTGGAGAGGCCAACTCTCCTTGCCCCGATTGAGCAAGTCTTTTATCCCAGCAGTTCTGCCATATGTCACATCAGGGAATTTCTTCTGCCTCAGAGGTATAGTTAATGCAGCAGTGTTTAATGGATTTATGGATTTGTGTCCAAGATTTAATGGAGAGACTTATAAATGGAAACAGGATTCTGTTGTTGCTTAAGGCACTTAAGGGGAAGATGCTCAGAACTGCTGCTATCCAGTGATAGCTACTAGTTAACAAGAAGTCATTAACAACTGGCTTAAAGTTTTTGGTCAGAAAGAAAGAGGCTAAAAAGCCAAGGACTCTTGTTAAAAAAAAAAAAGATTAATTAAGAGAATCTTGTAGGAGCTTACAGAATGATAAATGATCTGGGAAAGAAAAGGGGCAGAGGGGTTTCATTATGATTTGTAATAGGAGGCTCAAGGGGAGCACCCGTCAGTGCACATTTGAATCAAGGCAGTGTATTTTTTAATAAGTATTAAATTGTAAAACTCATTATAACTACATAGTGCAGAAGATTAAATATAAACAGATTTAAGAGTAAAAAACCCTCACCCTCGTATTAGCAGAGGACAAGTTCTCTGAAGGTGAACAATGATCAGATGTAACATCAGTCTCAGCAACTGGGCTATACAACCAGAGAACAGTTGGTTTTCCTTGTCCCAAGTAGTTCTTGGCTTTTTTCTCCCCAGTAATTTGTTACTGGCTACTGGGAGATCAGGATACTGTTCTGGCTGAACACTTAGCTAACCTGATCCAGCTGTTTGTCTACTTGGAAGTGCTGGAAAGAAATTGCCGGCAGTACTGTCAGTGCCACCCAGTCTTGCCCTGGGACATCTCTCTGGGCTGCCAGGCTTGCTGCTAACTGGTAATGAGGAGTAGCTCTTATGTGCTGCACTGAGCAAAGGGGAAAGGATGGGTTCAGAGATGCATTAGCTGCTGTTTTTACAGGCTGGAAAAGCAAACCGGGTCATCTGCCCTATGATTAGTCAGTGCTTCAAAGGTGACCCTTTCTAACAAGAAGGGTAACAGCTCTGCTTTCAGCTGCTTCTCAGCTTGCTCTGTGAGAAATCATCTGAAGAGAGGTGTTTGTACTTGTTAGTCTTCCTTCCTCTGCCCGGGAATGGGGGTGTTGGCTGTGGAAATATTTTCAGGTGGTTTTTCATCTCTTTTTGAAATCTTATTTGTGGTATTAAAATACCTTTTTGTGGAAGGACCACTATAGAAGATTTTATGTCTCATCTCTATCTTCAAATGAAAATCCATCTGTTTAAATACAGGTTTCATTTTAAACCATTTAAATCAGAGTGGTAGTTGCAGAGAATGTTATTATAAACCAAAGCCAGCTTTATTCCTGTAGGTGAAAGGTATCCCTGAAATGGTGCATTAAACTCATCTAACAAAATCAGTTTGTTAAATCAATACAAACATTTTACTGTTGTTCTGGTTTGTGTTCCATATGCTGTCTGAACAGTGCTCACCTGTGCTGTGGAAGTACTGATGATATGAATTTCCTCTAGTAAGGAAAAAATACATCTAATATTAAAGGTATTGAGACTTATTTGATATTCTGAGCCAGTGGTGCAGATGGATAGAGCAGACGCCCTGTGGTAGTCATGTCTTTTCAGAATACAGCTCAGTCAAAATGAAAGCTTTAGCAATGCAAAGTGGAAATTCCTGAGCAGAGACATTAATATTACTTTGCATTTTACAAACTGCCTCTTCTGGAAAGCTGGTGGAGTGAAAAAGAGTCTTATGGTTGGTGTAACTGATAATTTGTTGAGCGAAGCACAGTCATGGAGGGCTGCTGTACTGTCAAATAAGATGAAATTAATAGTTTGACAAGAATAGCTTGGAGGAGGAGTGATGGCAGCAAGAGAGAAAATAGGAAATAGGAACCAAGCTGTTCAGGAAACTGAGAACAAGGGAAAAAACTTTATAGAAGGGGGAGCTGCAGGGCAGAGGCGTGAAAAGGAAGACTTGAGTTTCAAATTTTTCAGGGGTTGCAGTGCAACAGGGTGGCATTCAGTGAGGTTACAGTAGCCAAAACAAGACTTACCTAAGGCATGGAATCGTATTTCTGAATGTTAGGAATGAATCTGTATGAATAAATAAGCTAAAATGTTCCCTGTGGGCTAGAGCTGTGCCCTCATAATAGGGCTGAATTCTTGTGGGTTTACTTGTTAAAATTGCATGGCCCTGTAATTACAGCCTCTTTTTGAAGGGTATGTGTCATTACACTGGTTAGAGGGGTAGGCATTATCTTCCCCTTTTAGACTGAGAGAAATATATAATTGCAGGTTGAAGCCAGGACTTTTTATTCCCCAAAGTCGCCTGCATCCCCAAAATTCAGGGTTAGTGAGTCAGTCCTTCTCTTATGCCAGCAGATGGTGCAGACTATTCAGGGACGGAGGCTCCCAGAAGCATTCTGCTCCTTCCTTAGAGGGAAGACACACTTCCCGAGTCAGGAACACACTGCCAGAAGGATGGCCCTTGGGCTCTGTAACTGCTGTTTCACATCAACAGAGCACCATCCTTTTTACCCAGAAGCTGAAGGGGTTTGGAAGCAGAATCTACTATGGACAGGAGTTGTTTTGTACAAAAATAGCTGCACCATGGCAGACTATGGCGAGTTAGGCTCATATTTTTAAATGATAGGATGGCTTGTTTGGCTGGAGGGTTCCCATGACTCTTTCATAGCATCACAGAATGGTTTGGGTTGGAAGGAACCTAAAAAACCATCTTGTTCCAAACTCCTGCCATGNTTCAGTGAGGTTACAGTAGCCAAAACAAGACTTACCTAAGGCATGGAATCGTATTTCTGAATGTTAGGAATGAATCTGTATGAATAAATAAGCTAAAATGTTCCCTGTGGGCTAGAGCTGTGCCCTCATAATAGGGCTGAATTCTTGTGGGTTTACTTGTTAAAATTGCATGGCCCTGTAATTACAGCCTCTTTTTGAAGGGTATGTGTCATTACACTGGTTAGAGGGGTAGGCATTATCTTCCCCTTTTAGACTGAGAGAAATATATAATTGCAGGTTGAAGCCAGGACTTTTTATTCCCCAAAGTCGCCTGCATCCCCAAAATTCAGGGTTAGTGAGTCAGTCCTTCTCTTATGCCAGCAGATGGTGCAGACTATTCAGGGACGGAGGCTCCCAGAAGCATTCTGCTCCTTCCTTAGAGGGAAGACACACTTCCCGAGTCAGGAACACACTGCCAGAAGGATGGCCCTTGGGCTCTGTAACTGCTGTTTCACATCAACAGAGCACCATCCTTTTTACCCAGAAGCTGAAGGGGTTTGGAAGCAGAATCTACTATGGACAGGAGTTGTTTTGTGCAAAAATAGCTGCACCATGGCAGACTATGGCGAGTTAGGCTCATATTTTTAAATGATAGGATGGCTTGTTTGGCTGGAGGGTTCCCATGACTCTTTCATAGCATCACAGAATGGTTTGGGTTGGAAGGAACCTAAAAAACCATCTTGTTCCAAACTCCTGCCATGGGCAGGGACACTTTCCACTAGAAGCTGTCCCAGCCATCCACAGCATTGTGCTGTGGATCCAGGAATATCCCAGTAAAGAACAAATTGCAGAAAACAGATGCCAGATCAGCACCTTTGACCCACTGAGTAAATCCCAGCAACTGTCAGGTTTTACCCAAGGGAAAGGTTAAGGGCTGTCACGTCCCTGCTTATCCCTGCATTGCTGCTCACAGGCAAAATACCTTCCTGACCCTGTGCCATTGAGCTCATGCCCTAGTTCAGGGAATTCTGCCATCTCACAAAGCCAGCTCTGACCCAGAGAGCATCCCCTGCACTCTTGGCAGGTGAGATGCCCGAAACTTGTTTGACTTAGTCCTTGGAGAGCCTTTACAGGTTTGCCATTTTACCTCACAGGCCCTGTTGTCCTCTGTAATGAGGTGTAACAAAAAGCAGATCCTTTGCCAAAGCCTCTCCTATCTTTCCTTCTCTCATGCCCAGACTTCTGTCCTCCCAAACTTTGCAATTATTCAGTTTCTGTGCCTTTTTCCTTTCTCAGTTTGATCCATCAATGCAACACCTTCAGCAAATATATTCAGCTTTATTCTTTATTATTCTGCCAACATAAAAATTACTAAAAAACACTTTATAAAATATGTCTTGAAAAATCTAGCATTACCCAACCTCTAGAGTTTTCCATGGAAAGGACTGGAGATAAGGATCCAAAGTGGTTTCCCACTGCAGAGCCTCCTACATCAGATCCAAATAGCCAAGGAGTGGGAAAAGGGAATTTTTTAAAAGAGCCTGTGCCTGGAATTGGCTGTGACTCATCCTAGAGAAGACAAGTGGTTACTAGTCCAGTTGCTCCCTAGGTCATTTTCTAGGTGGGCACAGATGGTTTTCAGAGGAACACTGAGGGAGACATGTTCCCAGGAACTGCGGAAGGAAGAGCCATATTAATGTATCTCTGGCCTTTGTCCAAGCTGCCAGATGCTAATGATGATTCCAGGCTATGGGGGACTCTAATAAGATCTTAATAAAGACTTTAATAACAGTCTGGGGACAAGAAAATCTCCCTTCCATGACTGAGCGCCCTGGAAGGGAAATCCAGGCAGAGCAAGTTTTTCAGGTTCAACAGAGGGGAACTTCAGCCTGGAGAAGCTTGTCAAGGCTGGAATGGGCTATCCCAGGACTGGTCTCTAGGGATCTGTAAAGGGAAACAGTAAGGGATTGCCTCCTGTGACCTCAGAGGGAGGTCTCTGAGGACAGGAGGCCTCTCTTAGAGGGTCAGGTAGCAGTCTGAGAACACTTAGGCTCTGCTCCTCTCTTATTTGGGCATGTGATGCTCATTGGCATCTGTGGCTTCACGTGAGTCCTGTGGCTCCTTGGTCTGGGGAGCAGCATTGGGGTTGGGGTTCTGGACACTGCCTATAAAAAGTGGGATGCCCGTTTCATCATCAAAGATAATGAAGACAAAGGGCCGGTCGAGGCTGAGGACAAAGACTGAGCGGGACAGCATGACACTGGTTGCAGCAGATGCTTCCACCCCATCTTCTTTAAGCTCCAAGGTGGACTGATGCTGAACACTGGACACAAAGAGAGGCTCATCTGAGATCTTCTGGAGATTTGGGCTTGTGAAAAGCTCCTGGAGACCTGCAGAGAAATGAAATTAAGTTACCCTTCCCCAGTTGGTGCAGCCAGCTCTGATTTTTCTCAAAGCTGTCTAAAGAAAGCAGTTCCCTGATCTGTTGCTACATGGGTTGTCCACCATAGAGGACTGGAGAAATGACAGGCAGACTGCAGTCCAGCCAGGTTCCCCAATCCCTCTCTGTATGAAGAGCTGAGAGTGAAAACCAGAAGAGTTTTCACAAGCTTTGTCCACCTCTTCTAGAATAGTAGTGTAAGGCCTTAAAGTCCTCCCTAAAAAGCAGCAGCAAGTCTGAAGGCTCTTTCTTGCTAGGCTGGAAACACTTTTACAGAGATTATTTTTTTAAGCAATTCTGCAAAACAAAGTGAACTGTTAAATTATTCTCATCTGGAAAAGCAGTGCCTGGTGTTTTATTTCAGTTGCAGGTTTTGTGATCTGCATTTTCTCTGTTGGCAATTTCCATGTCCTGGACACTGTATTGAATGACAAAGTAAGAGATAAAGATTGATGCACGGGAGGAAGTTGGTCTTGGCTACAAGTAGGGGAATAGAGAAACTGTGAACGCTGCCTTCTCTGTAGTATCATCTTGGTAGAGCAAAACATTTGGTGTTAGGCAAGCAAAGAGTAAGGAGGAGGAAAGGAAGAAGGGATGGGAGAGTTTGGAGTTCTGGAGCAAGCTGTGAGGCACAGCTTTAGAAACAAGGGTGGCAGTTTTTAGTGTCAGCGAACAGATGCCATAGAATGAACAGCTTGACTTGTTCTGTGCAAAGAGGCCTTACCCATTTGACTGAGAACCTTGTTGAGTTCCAGCTTGTAGTCCAGTTTTATTTTGGGGATCTTCACTGTGGTGGGCACCTCTCTGGGGAAAAGCCTGCATAGTTGTTTGTAAGGGAGTTTCTCCAGCACATGAGAGGGATTCTGAGTGTACTGGTTTGGTACAATGACCACAAAGCTCACATTGCTCTTAAAGGGAAACTTGGCCACCTGGAAACAAAACCAACCAGAAGAATTTATGGAAAAAGGAAGGAAAGTGATGCTTTTAATTTAATCTTTTTCTAGTTGGTCTACAGAGCCAGTCTTGCTGTTGAATGAAAACAGGTGAGAAGGAGGGATGTGATTTCTCCAGAAGAGAAAGTTTGTTGGAGGTAACAGCTTTAGATTTTCGTATTAGCCACTGACTGGTAAAGATTGAGCACATGACAGAGTGGAAACCCATGTGCACAACCATTGTACCCACTCTGGCTGTATTCTGAAGAGCTCAAACAGTACATTATCCAAGGGAATTCTTTTCTGTGATTCCTCATTTATCTTTAACTCAGGGCTTTAAAACTCTATTAATTTCCCCTTGGTAGGAATATTTCTTTGTGTTTTTTCCTAGAGATTTAGAGTGAAGATTCAACATTCTTGCTAGAAGCAAGGACAGAGGATGATTATTAAATTTTTGTATGCTATGCCTGTTAAAAAAAAATTTGTTTTTTTGGAGAGAATACTTGCAGTCAGTAAAATGCCACAGCAAGAGGAAATTCCAGTCAAAACTTGCAATGCTCCTGGGAGATCCTTACCTGAATGTCCTGGGACTCCAGTGTAAACCAGCTCAGGGGGTACTGGTAGGCTTTCATCATCTCAACTGGAACCATAAACTTGTTGTCAAGGTGGAATACATCTGGCCCAGTGAAGCTAGCATTAAACTTAGTCCTCCAAAACCCTGTCAAAGTAAAATTTGGGTAAAAACCCAGAAGCTGCTGAGCTGAGTTCTCTAACAAGGCAGATAGTGACCAGGCAAGTAGAAACACAGCAAAGAGAAGGCTGGAAGAGCCCTAACAGCAGGAAACTCTTATCATCCAGAGAGGGACTATGGGATACAAAAAGAACAAGGACTAATCCTCATGCCTCAGCGTGGGAGACTACTAGTGAAGGCTATGGAGATAAAAGAAATAATGTTTGTGCTTTGAAAAATGAGGAGTATTGCCTCTGGGCTGCATAGGGTGAAACACTGCTCCACAACCAAAGTAAAATACTTGTAGATTTTACACACTGGAATTGTTTGGTCTGTGGACAACCCTTAGGGAATTAAAAGAGAGATGCCTGACCACTGTGCTGTAGTCAGAAAGAAATCCACAGAAGCTGCCTCTGAGCTCTGTGGTGGGTGTGTAGTGAGTTGCATGTGAACTGGTTAATCACAGAATCATTTAGGTTAGAAAAGGTTAGAAAAGACCTTTCAGATCATGGAGTTAGGACTAGATGAGCAGGGATCTGCCACTGCCTGGGATCGTGAACTAGGAGGCAAAGTTACTGCAGATCCACCTGCTGCATTCTGGCTTTGCTGTCAAGTAACATTTTTAGCACATGTGAAGCAGTTGGGAATCATCACTGTAAAGAAATCTAAGCAAGAGGAACAGCAGATGTACAAGAACAAGCAGATTGACTAGGAGGAAGCAAGGAAAGGAGATGCTGTTCAGCTACAGGGCTTGCAGAAAACTAGATTTTTAACTATTTCTCTTGAAAAATAAGGAGGACCTGTGGAGCTTACCATGAAAATGGATTGCATTGAGCAAGAGCATCACTGTGTTTGCAGGGAGCTGCTTTAGGAAGGTGGGTATTTGCCCATGAGTTGCTTCCTTTACCCAGTTGTTTATGGCTGTGACATCATTCTCGCTGATCCCAGAAAGGGTCATGGGCTTTGCTCCATAAAATTTTTCTGAATCCTCCAGGAACTTCTCTTTCACCTCAAATCCTGGCAGAGGGGGAGAATTCTACATTAAGCCCTCAGACACAGAAAAGGTTTGCTCAGTGGCTTAGCCAGGAAGAGTGTTTAGGGAAACAGAGATGTCTCCCAGTATGGCTGCATGCTTCCAACACTATCACTGGGAGTGATCCTGCACCAGTACAGACCCCTCATGCCATGTCTCACCTTTCTGCAAGTACAGACGTGATGCCAGGCTGAGGGTGGATTCTGTGAGCCTTCTGCGAAGGGTGCCCAGCAGGTGGTGGAGACAGGGCACTGACTCCAGGTGCATCACCTCCAGCAAATGCTTCTCTGTCTGATTTGTTGCTCCTAAAAAATAAAATACCTGTTAAGTCATGCCCATCTAGTGGAAAACAGGGATGTTGCTCTGGCTGCCTCCTGTAAGAAACATTCTGTGCCTTACAAAAGAGGCTGGAGAAGTCTGAGAGTCAGAGCCTCAGAGGGCAGCTTCAATTGTAATCATACTTAATTAAAGCTGCAGGAGTGAGAATAAGTGGAAGGGACTGTATTTAATTTGCATTTTGCACACTGGTTGCTAGTGCCTCTGGGAGAGAGTATGAGAAAGGGCAGGAAATGGTGTTTTTGCCACTGAGAAGTTACCCATTGCCAGGTGAGACAAGGCGAGGGCGATGCTGAGGGGTGACAGGATCACGTTGGTTCTGTTGGACTCCTGCTGGACCTCTCTCAGGAGATCGATGCTGAATCTCACCAAGCCATCTGCCAGCCTTTGGCTTTTCTTCCAACTCATCTCACAGCTTGTATCTGCAGCATCTCCTTCTTCAGAAGAGGCACTTTCCCCAAGTGGTTTCTTTCCATGACAGCCCCCAGCTGCAGCTAGGGGGTCATCTTCTACAGTCCAGTCATCTGTCGTGTCTGGCAGGGTGGTGGCAGCGAACGGTGACATGGGTCCTTCAATCTTCTGGAAGCTGTCATAAGTCAAGTCTACCAGCTTTTTATCTGGCAGGGTTGGGATGGCTTCCAGCAGATCAGACTGTTCAATTCCAGCACTTTTCACACCCTGAGGAGAAACATGAAGCATAGTATGGGGGAAGCAGGAGCACAGTGACACCTTCCCTCGTGGACTTTACTGCACATCTAAAGATGGGATGAGAAAACTCTCCAGCACCTCTACTCTGATAGTTTATTTGCTTCAGTTTGCCTTTAACCTTGAGGGTAAAAGCACCTCAGTGACTTTAGAAAAGAGGTCTTGAATCCTGTGAAAATGGACCAAGTGAGGGAACCAAGAGGTTCCTCATCTGCTTGCCCTCAGGCCCTGCCCCAGACAAGCCTTGAGGACAAGACCCACCACCTGCTCAGCACACATCCTTTGCCCTCAGCATTTATAGATCCATCTTCCTCAGCCTTGATTTCACCTCTTCCCCTCACACATTTTAGCAGTGCCCACATCTGCCTCACACACTGGTCAGCACCCTCTGCTGCTGTCACAGCCCTGATCCAGTTTGGCTCAATTCCTCCTCCAGGCAGCTGTGTTTTCTTGACCTGTCTGTTCTATTGCACCCTTTTTCTCTCCAAATTTCCTCATTTTCCACTTTTCTAAGCTTTAGCACTGCCACTACTCTCCTCAGATTTGCATGGTTTTAAGCATCCCAGGCTTGATGGGTTGCATCAGCTACAGGCCTTTCTTCCTGTCACACTCACAGCTGGTTGTGTTCCTCACCTTTCCTTATCCATTAGAAATTAAATCATCCGCCTGCCAGCCCCTGTACACATCAATACTTATTTTACTCCATACTCTGTCGAGCTATTTAGGCTGGAGCTTCCAATGTGAGGGAGCAGGGAGTGAAGCCTACAGAAAGATGGACTTTCTCATGGCACCAGCACTGCTGGATTGCACTGCCTGGGCTCATCTGTCTCAGGACAAACTAGAAAACCATTGCATATACCACAGCATAACTTCAGTCTGCTTGGGTGGAATCAGCCACTGCTTACCTTCAGCTTCCCATCTTTGTCTAGGAAGAGACGCTTTTGGTCAATGGCATGTGCTGAAGTAAACTGTAAGGGAAAAAAAAATCAATAAACAAAGTCATTCCCTGATAGTTTCCTCTGAATTTCCAGAGCCGATCCCATTCCTACTCCTGGCTGTAGCAGTTCTTCACATGGCAACAGCACAGG
>VYZS01051504.1:3702-15526 GCA_013400695.1 Neodrepanis coruscans | reverse complement strand
CGGTGGGTGCGAGGGGCGGGGGCGGCTGTGGGAGCAGCCCCGGCGGAGCGGCCCCGGGCCGGGCGGGGGATAGGCCCGGGCCGGCCCCGTGTCCCCGCGGCGCTGGGGCTGAGGGAGGGCAGCGCTCCCCTCCCTCCTCCTGCCCCCGGCCCGGGGGTCGGGCACGGCGGGAAGCGATAAAGTTGCCCGCCCTGCTCCCCGCCTGCGGCTCCGAGAGGCCCGGGGGTGGCTGCGGTTCGTGTGCGGGCGATAAACTGAGGGAAAAGTGTGGGGAAGAGCAGGAGGAGTGAGCGGAGAGGGGCACACGGCCGGTCCCTCATGCAAAACCACGGAGGCTGCAGTCGTTTTTTAACTTTTCTGCCTTTATGGCCGTAACGAGTGTTTGGACACCCCCTTGTTGTTTTTAATTGCAATGTTTGGTGTTTTTCCCGTTACGTTTGGTTAAATGTTGACATCGGGTTTTGTCTTAAGCTTTTACAGTTAAAAAACCCGCTGCTTCTCTGTCCAGTTATAATTATATTGCCCTTGTTTGTTATTCTGCTTTTCTTAACTTTGCATGGGTTTTTAGAACTAGAGATATTTTAAAAAAACCAACCTGTGTATGATTGAGGTTTGAGAACTGTAGCTGCACTGAAAAACTCCAGACAATCTTTCTGGAACACTTGCTTTCCAACAAATTGCTTGGTAGTCATTGCTACTTAGAGATTAATTTAAAATACTTGCCTGAATTTACTTGAAATAGTTTCTGGGCAGTTTTTGTTATGAGCTGCCCAGAATGGCTGATGACAGTATAGGTAGAATAAAAGCACCTGGTTTTGAAGGATTTTTTCCCATTCATGTGAGATTGTTTGCTTGACAAGTGTCGTCACCATAACCCTGTGAGTTGTATCAGTATTCCAGGAACTGTCTGTGCTCCCCAGAAGTCCATGAATGAACTCACAGACTGGACAAGGTTACTGAAGGAAATACACAGAGACTTGTTACAAACACTCTTCAAAACAAATTTCCATTCATTTTCATTAACACTGAAATCTCTGTCCTGATATGAAATACTGTGGGCTTTTTTCCATGTGTTTCAATCAAAGGAATACTAAACACTGAAGAATTCATGGTGAGTGTCCATCCATAACCTGAGAACTGGACATGCAGAGAAACCATTGGAGTTGCATTTTTCAGTCTGTCAGGACACAGATTTGAGTGAGAGTGCAGCTCAGGCTCCCTGCATTGTGTCAGTTTTCACCAAGAATAATTGCTGGTCTGATGCTTTCTCCTCTGGGTCTTTGTCCTGAAATTCTTTCTTATTGGAAAAACCTTCCTGAAACATTCTGCTTGTGACAGATTTCAGCCTCTTCCCTGTAGTTACTTCTGCTGCAACATTTTCGTCATCATTAATTAACCCTCTTCCAGACCTTCAGAAAATTTAAAAATACTGGTTGTAATACTTAGTTTTTTTCTTTTCAGTATGTAACTCTCACATAAAGCATCAAGTAGTATTTAAGCTACAGATTTTAAAAATTTAATTTCAATTCATAACTGATGGGGGGGGGGAGAACAAACGGACTTGAAGAATAAAACTGTCCCAGCTGTACTAGTTCCAGCGTTCTGGGACAAACCAACCATGCTGGGCTGTAGTTTTCACACATACTTGAGACTGAAATCACAGTGTTCCACAGAGCTGTTTTGGAAAAAAGTTAAGGCTCCTGAAGGTAAAGCCTGGTCTTTTCCTTTCATGTTGATACCAGTCTGGTTAAGGGAAGACTACAAGGTGATGCATGACTCTCCAGGTCAGTGCAAAGGCTGCTGCAGAAGACTTTGTAACAGAAGAATGAGTACAAGACAAAATACTGGGATCAGGGCAGAGTTAAAAGTAAAGGAGCACATGTGAGTGCTGGGGAACACGTTTTAAGGAATAGGGAGAGAGGCAGTAATTAGAGAAACAGTTAAGGAAAGAAGGAATAGCTATTTTGTCAAAATACAGTCTGGTGGAAGTAGGTTCAGGTCTCCCAGGGCAGCTCCCAGCACAAAATAGTGGTGAAGGCTCCCCAAAAAATTGTTTTGTCAGCTTTTATTAGGAGTGATTATGGCTGTTCATCTTTAAATGTGCACTTGACCTGCTGATTATGGAGAACCAGTCAGTGAAACTTCCTTGAGTGTGCAAATGTTTCACACTTGAACTGAAATGTGAACAGATATTCTGAAGGCCCAGCTCTTTCCCAGCTTCATCATGGGATTTTGTGTAATTAGAGTAATTACCAAACTGTTAAACAATTGAAGACTGCCCACTTTGCAGATTGTACGTGACTGTTTGGGTTTAATTTTTCCTTGGGTGAAAAGTCAGGGGTTTGCATGAACATGGCCTGAGCCACTCCTGTACAAGTTGACTTTATTTACTGGAGGTCTTGATATGAGGAAGAAATTCCATTTGTATTGGTGTGTGGATGGACCCAGATTCACAGTTTGCTGCTAATGTGCAGTGACAGCCTTGATTATAACATGGATTATTCCACTTTATGCTTCAATGAACAGAATAATGTTTACTGGTCATTATGGAAACCACTCAGTTGTAATTTCTGGTTTGGTGCTGTGAGGTGCCTTCCATGATCTCAGTCCAAGTTCTTTTTACTGGATCCAGCTTCAGGGTGGAGAGGAACAAAGAGGGAAAGACCATTGTAAATTCCAGTTTTGTTTTCGGTCTGGGACAAGAGACTGTGTTTACAATTGACTTAGAGCTAAACTCAGCCTTCCTGCAGAAACTGATTCTTCCAGGCACAATGACAGCACATTGACAGTTGTTGTAATACATCTACTGGATTTTTTTCTTTTGTTTTAAATAAATAGGGAATTTGTCTGTAGTGTTCTTAATTATTGTGTTCTGAAATTCAGCTTTAATCCAGGGGAGGGTTGGACAAATCTGTTTCCACTCTGTGTCACGGAGTTGTGTTATTTCAGTGACTTGAGGAGAAGAGCTGTGCACAATTCCAATGAACAGCCATCACTCTGCACCCTGGTGGGATGGGTACAGGTTCCTGAGGACTGGCATGGCTCAGATTTGGGGAGCATCCCTTCAGATTACCAAGGATTTCCTGTTTCAAGCTGGGGTGATACTGGGAAATAGGCATCTTACTGTTTCTTTCGAGCTCCATGAAATATCCTCCATTTCAAAGGGAATTTCTGTACATTTCCAAACTTGATAAGCAATCTCATCAACAGACAGAAACATCACCCTGTCTTATACATGAATTTTAATAGATAAAGTTGACATTTCATGCAGAAATTGTCACCTCTTCTCAGCTCTTCATGTTTCAGTATTGCCCTCATTTTGAGAAATCCATAACTATGTTGCAAACAGAATGTGATATGCTGCAAAAGCAAGCACTCAGAACTGGGCAAAAACCAAATCAAGCAGATCCACTTCACTCTCTGCTGTTTCTTTGTTATGTTTAATTACATTAATATGTGATTTAAAAAAAAAAAAAGGTGAACTTCAGAGAGCTCATAGGATGTACTTTTCTCTGAATTAATTACTGTTTCATATTTTATATGGATTCAGCATATGTCCTCATTTGATTTTTTGCTTTCTCTTCAGAATTATCTTTAAACACAGAATTAATATATTTGGGGCTTAGTTTTCTCATTACCAGAATGTCTCAGAAGGAAGTATTGAGGCAAAAAAACTGAAAATAATTAGTCAGTAAATTCTTTCTCTGACCGTTGACAAGTGTCAGTAAGTTCTGGTTTTTGTTGGCTCTCTTTGACAGTTATTCAGCACTGTGTTCAGAACAGAGCTCTCCAGGATCTGATACACAGCTGGGTGTGAAACAGAAGTAAAATAGATCTAAGTTATGCTAAAAACAGGATTTCCAGAAAAAGGTACACATAACTATAGGAGAGCACTGTGACAGAGGTAGAAAGAAAAGGCACTTTTTTCCCGTTCTCTTTACATGTCATAATATCAGGGTTTCCTTTCTGCAGTCTCCTGTCTCATTGCTGTGCATCTTCCATCTGGAAAAAAAACAAACCAACCAAAGGCAGAGCACTGTCTTTCATGGAACTTTGTGATACCGTTGCAAATCACTGGTTTTCCAGACTTCTATTCCTGGTGTGAGCCCTGCAGCTCACATCCAGCACATCCAGCAGCTCTGGATGACTTGCGGAGTTAACGAGGAGGAGCAGAGGAGCAGAGACCTGGAACGTGGAAAGAGAAACCAGGGCTCCCAGTGCACGGCCGAGAGCTTGCAGACTTCTTACACAAATCACACTCTTGGTTTTACTCTCAGGGTTTGCCTCTGCTCTTTCCCTCCTTGCTCTTTTGCATTCCAGTCCGATTGCTTCCTTTATACTCCTGTGCCTGGATACCACCGGCAGCAAATGCACAGAGAAACTGGTGCTTGCTTTTCCTCCTGGGGCCTGGGGTGGCCCGGGAGGAACAAATGCAAAGGGAGTTGTGCTTAACAGGCCTCCTAAACTCCATGGTTGTGGAACAGAGTTGGCTGAAGTAAAATCAAATTTGTACCAGACTTATTCTCAGAAACAATTGCAGTTCATAAAAAATAATAAATGGTTGGAATCAGCCAAACGGTTGGAATTTGGTAAAATTATCGACAGTTGAAAATTGACAGTAATAAGAATTTCAACAATGTCCTTGAAGGATAAATTTTTACAGAAATAGAACTTGTATTATGCCTGTATTGTCTTGTATTATGTTTTCTTTCTGGAAAGTTATTCTCTGTATTGCTGCTTCCCCCTTTTTTTGGAGAAAGGCTTGGTGAGGAGGAGCTGCGTTTCTTACAGAGGTGGTGAATGATGTGAGCATTGGTGGGGCTGCTCTCTCTCAACCCGGAGGATCAGCCAGCAGGACCCCCCTGCACAAAGTGCTGAGGTGCTGCAGGGAAGGGCAGAGGGGGTTCTAGGACCACAGATGGGCAGGAGGAGCTGGGAGCTCTTGGGCTCCTTGGCTGCTGCAAATGGATTCGTGCTCTAAAAAGGATGATTAAAGCTGACTGGGGTGAATTGACTTCTGCATGTGCTCATTTTAGGAGCTGAGGCTTAATGTTTACCAGATAAAATGAATTTTATGAGAACTTAATACGTAATGTAATGAAGATTTGTTAATTGAATTGACTCCTTGGTACTAATTTAACTTTTAATAAAACACATTGAAAGAACTGTGTTCCAGGCAGGGTGAGCTACATCAGAGCTTTTATCTCTGTTTACAGTTGAGTGAGTGTGGTAATTTTTCTTCCCCCAAAAAGTGATGTGGTGGGATTGGATATTTTATAACTGACTACATTTGGAACAAGCAGATTTTCAATGGAGCAGTGTTTGGATAATGCTTGAATAACAACTTCTTTAACTACAGTTTTTCAAATTCTGTCAGAGCTTTCTAATTTCTTGAGTAATAATAAACCTAATTTGATTTCATCCTCTGAGGAAAGAACTCCAGGGTTTTCAAAGATCAGCTCTGCATCCTCAGGCTACTCTTGTTTTCATTTGAACTTTCAATGTTGATGTCCATTTGAAAAATATCACCAGGGTCTTAATTTTTAAAATTCTTGGGCCTATGACTTTTTTTTCCATCAGCTGGAGACAAAAGTCTGTCACACAGGTGCTTTTATATCTCAGAGTTCTAGTTAAGAGTGTTTGTCACTATGCAGATTGTTAGGTCTGGATGCCACAGTGAACATTTTTAGAGTTGGGTAGAAATCCTTTCTGTAAACTGTGTATCTCTACCTCGTTTGCAACAAACTCCTCGTTGAGCTGGGGAGTTTGTTCAGGCAGGACCCAGGGGCATGAAAAATGAGGGTGAGGAAAGGTTTTGTGATCTGAATTTATTGTTAAAAGAACTTTTCTGTTTTCAGAACGGAGAAGGAAATGCGTCTTTTTCTTAGTCTGAGCTTTGAGGATACAGCTTCATACTCTCCTGCTTTTTTGCTTTTGGCAGAAGCTGAATGTTCTCACATTTGTCTCCTGCTGCTCTGAGCCATCTCTGCATCAAAGGAAGGCACAGTGCTGGTCCTTCCCAATTTATCACCACGGACATAATTAGCAGCAACTCTTGAATTAAGATGCAGTATCTACATGGCAGATTCCTTTTTCATATTGTCTGCAATTAATGCCATCATCTCATAGGTCAAGGTTTGGAAGTTTTCTTCAGTCATTAAGTCCAAATACGTCCTTTAAAGTAACCACCTTACCTTTTCCTGAAGTAGGAAAGCCTTCTCTCCCTTGGAGCTTTGAGTGCATATCAACATCCTGAGTCTGAGGTGAGGCAAACAGGCATCAAGTGAAGAAAAAATACAGCTCTGAGAACATAAACCACCACCTTTGATGAATTTCAAAGCATTTCCGTTGGGGGAAAATTATCTCTAGATTTAACACTTCTTTATTATGTATTAATATTATGAAATTGGGATGTTTAAGTAGCATTGAGAAAAATTATATGAAAAAAGGCTTCCTACATGAATCCACATCCAGAATCACTGTCAGAACCAAGATGGAAATTCAGATGTTCCTGGCTTTGGGCTAACAAAGCATATTGCCTCCTAATAGGAATTAATTTAGTTTGCTTTCCTTTTATCTTTACAAATAGACACTTCTGCCAGAAATATTCCTCATTGTTCGAGTTAAGCATAAACAAGGCATCAGCTGATTACACTTCTCCTAAATGCATGTTGTTTAATTTTTGGCAGTCCCTGTTTTCATAAGGTGCCTGATGCAGCTGCTGACATCATGTTCATGTGGCTCCATCAGAGTTCATCAATAGAGTGAAGGGCTCACGGAAACAAGTTAAACAAAATGAAACCCTGCCCAGTGAATCAGACACCTGCTTCCTGTTTTCTTTGCTGTTTTCAGGATTAAGTTTTTATAGTTTTGTGGGAATTCAGAAAAGAGGCTTGTGGGATTCACAAGGCTTTGGACAAGACACACATGGACAACTTACCTACATGTTACAAACAGGGGCATTAACAGGGAGAAGGACAAATGGCTCAAGTACCATTTTAATAAAATTTGTGTCCACTGTGAGCTCCCATAATTAATTTTTCTATTAGAACTTTAGAAAACTGAAACTTTGAAAGATTTGCTTTCAGTACAGGGAGTAGAGAGCTAATTTAGAGCTTCCTTTTTGTCTCATCTTTTTTTCATTCCTTCCCATGGTTTTGAAGGAGTCTATTAATAGTAGGAATATATGAATGAGCAGAGGAGTAAATGTTGCTGATGAATTACAGTCAAAGAATAAAATCCAGCTTAAAGTGGGGCACCTCCCTGTGCATTGTTTGTGTTGCTGCAAGGGAGAGTTACCCTGACACCGGCAACTTTCAGATTTAAACAGATTCTGTGAAAGAGTTCATCTCTCAATAGCCAAGGACCCTGTTCAGAGAAGCTGAAAATGCAGAGGTGTTAAGTGGTTTTGAACTGCATAAACCTCAAATGAAATCCTTATTTGAGCTTTGTCAGTGTTTGATAATTCAAACATACAACGTTGTCCTTCAGTGGGAGAAGATAAAACACGGAGGGAATTTTTCATCAGAAACTGTCTCAGTACTTTTTTTAAAAAAAACAAAGTAATAATTGGTAGAAGTAAATACTTCAATTTGTTTGTCACTGGTGTACATGATGGATAATTATTTGATTAAGTTATTGTGCCTGTGCCCCACCCCACTGTCTTTGGCAGCATCTTTAGCATTTTCTCAATCATCTCCTGCTTCTCAGCACAGAAGCAGCTGGTGTGATAATCATTATTCTCTTTTTTTAACTTTCCTTAGACAAGGATGAATCGTTACAGCATGAAAAGGCAGATGAGAGTGAGATTCAGGGAATCTGACATCCTCCATGGCTGAATCATGGCTTGTGCAGCAGCCCAGCTTTTCTGGGGATAATAAAGTGCCTTTTGAAGGCCAGTGACCAGCACGTTCTCTCCCCCTCCCAGAAGTGACTTGTGCTGTTGGGCATCTGTCCTTACACAGCAGCACTGGCAGAATTTCAGTAATACAGGCTGTACTTGTTCATAAAGGTGAAGTTGGTGGAGCTGTGAGCTCATTAATGCTGAGAGAAATCTGCTGATAGGCAAATGTTGGTGGATGGTGAGTCTGGTAATGGGAGAGAGTGAAATCCTCCTGAGTGTCTCTACCTGTTAAATGCTCTGGAACTAAACATTTCCTGTTCATTCACAGGCATTCTGTGTCAGTTGGAGCAGTATGTCTTACTGTATTTCATCCAATTATTAGTTGTTGTGAACCTTTCTTTTTTTCTCTGATATTTTTTCCCCCCTTAAATTGTAGGAATATTCTGAGGACAGCAATTCTGAACCAAATGTGGACCTGGAAAATCAATACTACAATTCCAAAGCTTTGAAGGAAGATGATCCCAAAGCAGCATTAAGCAGTTTTCAGAAGGTTTTCTGCCCTTATATTCTATCTCTTCTTTTTATATTTGCTTACCATTTGAGTTATTTTCTGGAATTTTAAGATTAATGTTTAAATTTAACTGAATAGTACACTGAGTTTATCACTGGACAACTTGAGACTCTTGGCTGACTCTGCCTTTCAGGGTCATTGTTGGGGATCATAAATAGCACATGAAATAGTCTTATGTTGTCACAGATCTGATTTTTTAATCTTCAGGATTTACTAAGTTATTAAACAATTCTAAATGTATTTTCATGTGTCAACAATAGAAGTCAGATCCATTTGGGTTTTTTTTTAAATGAAATTATGTTTTCCCCAGTGGTTTATGTAACACATTATGTTTAGTTTGCTATCTGATTCCAAAGCTTTCAATGTATACACTGAGTGACACAGAGTTTGTTTTCTTCATCTCAGTTTGAATATTTTATGTTTGCACACTCCTGCCAGAAAGCAGTATGTTAGATGTGACTTTTTAAAGAAAATACAGATATTTGTATCTCTTGGCTTATTTATGGTGTAAAGTAGAATTTTATACATGTCTTAAAAAAACTTTCTAACATTTTAGTTTCCAAACATTCCATTAACCATGTTACATTAAAGCCTAGAAGCTTTTCTGCTATGTGGAAAACCTATGGTAATTCAGGAGTGTACTTTTTTAACTAATTTAGTCAAAATTTAGTTGAGTCAGTTTTGCAGAGGGTGTTACAACTTTTGTGCATATTTAATTTAGGGGGTAAAGTTTAGTGTTTGCTGTTTGAGAGTAACAATAAAAAAAATCATATTCACCCTCCGTACATCAGCTGAGCTGAGAAAACTAGTAAGATACAAACCTCTCACTAACTTTTTCAGTAATACCAGGAAAAATTCAAATTGAAGGACAGGACAGAATTAAATGTTACTTTGTAAGGAACAAAGTGGGGAGGAAGGGCCTATGTGGGATATGTACATTTTAGACAAGATATGAAATCAATTTAAGTTTGAGTAAAGCTTTTATAAATATTCTGTAAAATTTTTTTCTATTTCAGGTTTTGGAGCTTGAAGGCGAAAAAGGAGAATGGGGATTCAAAGCTCTGAAACAGATGATTAAAATAAACTTTAAATTGGTAGGAATTACAGCTATCACTTGGGAGTAAATGGCATAAATATATATTTGATCCAGAGATCTTAAGTTTTTATTCTAATTTATGACTATGACAACTAAATCTGCCAGAACTTGTCTTTTGCTGCCTTTAGTGGCTGCTACAGACAAGGCAGGAAACTGATGTAGTGGTTGCAAGTTAAAGGCAAGGGGGTGCAGTAGCTGCTGCACTCAGCTGATCAGTCTGAGGCTCAGTCCTGGCTGTCCTGTGTCACACCACTGGAACTGGCCATGTTCCTGTGTGTGCACTGCCCCAGGACAAAGCAGGGAAAAGTTCATCTGCTACATGTGCAACTGTTCCAGACAGTTGTGTGAGCAGTGGTGTTTAATTTGTTGAGATCAATCGTGTAACTGTCTATTCCTTGCAGTCCTGGTGAAGTTATTTCTGATTCTGCTGCTTATGAATAAAGTGGTGATGTAAAAGTTCTGACAGCAACCACTGCTGCACAGTCTTTCTGATATGCCCTATTTTCTGTGTGTACACTTGTAAGATACAACTTAGGGTTTAATCATGAAAGGAAAAATGATAATGTGTTTCTTTTTTTTCTTTTAGACTAACTTCCCTGAAATGATGAATAGGTATAAACAGCTATTGACCTACATACGGAGTGCAGTTACAAGGAATTACTCTGAGAAATCCATCAATTCTATTCTTGATTATATCTCTACTTCCAAGCAGGTTGGATCATCAATTCTTTCATCTTCATGGTTTTCTGTTTTGCATTTTTAACTATGGACATTTTTGTGTTTGGTTTTTGATCTCAGTAGAGAGACTTTTCAGGACTCATTTGCTGTTGTATGGAAAAATATATTTCCCACATTTAGTGGATTCTGCTAAAACAGAATTTGTCCTTTTTGGGCAATATTTAACTGTGATTTTTATGCTATTTTTTTTTTTAGCATAGTAGCTACACAGTATTAAGTGCTGCCTCAAAATAATTTTTTAATTAAAGGATAATTTTTTTTCACTTTGGAGGGAGAAGGGAACCTTTGTAATGAAATGTTGGTTTGAAATACCACCTGTCTGTGAGTGCACTGGGAGAGTGAGGTTCATTTACATCGTTACACAGCCCAGCTCCTTTTCTTTTGAGGTGTTGTAGAAGCCTTACAGAGTAAAAAGCTCCCTGACTGACCACCTGGGAGTAGCACCTGCATTTGGAGAATCAGTGGTCTCAGGGATGACTCCTTTCCCATTACCACAATCCTTCCTGTCCCTCCACTCTTGGGAAGTGAAAGTTTAACAGCTGAAGGGTGGGTGACTCATTTTTCTAAGGTCTGAAGGATTGTCTTAGACCATCCCTTCTTGGCAGAGTCAGTGGCTCTGAGCTAAGTGCAGTTGAGCCAGATCTGGAGGACAGTCTGGAAATCTTAACAGGTCTGTGACTGTAAATCAGGTTATCCCCAAAAGCACAATGGCTGTAAACAATACTAATGCATTCTCTGTGGAACCTTTGTAAAAGGTAACACTCAGCACTTTGATTTCCATTTTAGATGTTGTATTTTTGGGTTTTGTACAAAGAAACAGTTTTATGCACTTAAGAGGTTTCTTTCACTCAGCACTGGTAGTACAGAAAGGAGAAGGCATCTTTTCATTTGACCATTTTCCTCTCTTTTTCTTTTTGATATGTCAATTATTTTTGGTTCTCTTCTTTTAAGTAGGAGCAATGTTCCCTGTGTTACACAACATCAGAGTTCTATTCCGTGGTTATATAAGATGGGCTTTTGTAAGATGGCTTTCATTTTTCACAGATGGGTGCAAATCTTAAAATGTGCATACTTTTTAATTGTATATTTCATATAAAAAGCAAGTTACTTTTGTTACTTTAGAAGCTCTTTAGGTTTTAAATGAAGACATTCAGTAAATACAAATACCTTTCTAATTTTGAAGTTCAAGCATGCACTTTCAGTTCGTTCAGATTGACTTTATTAACAGGTACAAATTTGCTGTTTACAATTATAGAATTCTGATTTTTTATGTCAGATGGATTTGCTTCAGGAATTCTATGAAACAACACTTGAAGCTCTGAAAGACGCTAAGAATGATAGATTGTGGTTTAAGACAAACACGAAGGTAAAATAAGAACTTACTGCTTTTTTGCTTTTGCTTTACACCTTCACCTATATAACTCTTATAAATGTGAAATCTTAATAGACCTCAGTACTTCAATTTTTTTTCCATTACAGCTTGGCAAATTATATTTAGAAAGAGAAGAATATGGAAAGTTACAAAAGATTTTGCGTCAGCTGCATCAGTCGTGCCAGGTACCTTTATCTTCTACAT
>VYZS01051503.1:32264-63035 GCA_013400695.1 Neodrepanis coruscans | reverse complement strand
GCTGCTGGTGCT
The DNA here is from genome assembly GCA_013400695.1 of Neodrepanis coruscans. Classification (NCBI taxonomy): domain Eukaryota; kingdom Metazoa; phylum Chordata; class Aves; order Passeriformes; family Philepittidae; genus Neodrepanis; species Neodrepanis coruscans. Next base: position 63,023 of record VYZS01051503.1, on the reverse strand, counting down.
GTAATCACATGAGACACATACCTGTGCCCCATACTTGCCCTTGCAAAGACCAGTCCCCATGTGATATGTAGGCTTACCCTGCAGGCTTGGGCTTTCTCAGGGTGCTTGTAAGTCAGGAACTGCTTAGGAAGCCCCAGGACTACAACTTGAAGTGACTGATGGGAATTTTCAGTTGCCTGGCTTTTACTGGCCTGCCTACTCTTCAGTGTTTAGAAGAGGGTTATAAACTATTAGGAAGTGACCTCAGCTGATGAGTATATCATGTTCTTTCATTCTATTCACTTACAGCATTTACAACATCTCTCCATTATCGTTTAGACTTTTACAACTCTTAATGACCCTTTTATCAGAGCAGCAATAACCAATAAATCCCCTTTGGCATTTATTGCCCTGTCTCTAATACATAAAGGACCCATTTTATAACATCTCATGAATGCTGGAGATTATTTTTCAAACTACTTCTTCAAATCTCACTACAAAAATAAAGGCTCTGATAAAGGCCTTGTTTCTGTGGTTTGCTCAGCAACAGCCCTTAATTAAATTCACTCACAACCTGCAATAAACTCTGTGTACTGGATACTGTATGGCACAGAGAAACCAGAAGGCCAAAATGCCTTCTCTGTGGGTAGATGTTCCATCCCCTCCCCGATCTTCTGATTGGTTTTGTCTTTAGCCACCAGGAGGGGTTTCAGGCCCAGGCGCAATCAGCAGGAGCACTAGGGACAGAGTACACTAATTATCAACAGCCACAACAGACAGTACAGGTACATCTGATGTGGTCTACTCAGCAGTAACGTAACTGAAATCAGTTTGCTAGGCTTTGCCTGAAAATGGCAGAGAAAAACAAGTACCGACAGGAGAGGTTTCATCCCACTCTACAAAAGGTACTAAAGAGGGACACTTCCAAGGTGCACAGTCCCAGCTGCCCTCCTCCATATGCCCCTGGCTAACAACAGTCCTCTAACTTCAAAATGCCTAAAATTAGATGTCACAAATCTCTATGCCTTCACTTGCAGTGATGACAACAACTTTGAAGTTATCTCTCTGTTATTACAGGCAGAGACAAGAGTCCAAAGGTACCTTGTTTATTCGTTGTTGTAATTTAAGCCCAACACCCAGTAATGTCCTGCACTCCCTATAGAACATTCAATGAATCACCATTAGTAGTGTTTGAAAATGTGCCTTGTCTTGGTTTATCTACAGATACAACACATACAGATACAGGACTCTGCAGAGTTTCTCACTGAAACTCTCCCCTGCACTTCCAAAACTCAGGACTCAAAACACAGCAAATTAAGAATAATTTCAAGTGAACTGGTAATGAAGGCAACTCAAGGATACTATGTGTTCCTGGCAATGATTTAAGTTTTGCTAACTCTATATCTAGACACCATACTTGGTCTTCATTCAAAGCCCAGCAGGGGAATGACTTGACATCAGTGGATTTTGGACAGGAACATAGATATTTTTATTGAGTGAAACCAACACTGTGTGAAGGCTGGGACTAAGTGAGCTACTTCCAGAGCTGAAGGTCAGTATTGCTGTACTGTTTAGACACACTATCCTGGCTAATTAGCCTTGATGAGAAACTGCTTGTTTTGACCTGGGCAGAAAGCTCAGTTAGGGCACTAGTTTTCCTCCCAACATAAGTTAGTCCAAGCATCTCTGTGCCATGTGGAGACTATTTCAGTGCCATTGTAGCAGGGTCTGTGCCAGAGAGAGCAGACATGCTCAGTTCATGCTATTTCCCATCTTCTCAGCTGCGCATTCATTGCTCTTCCCAGATCTACTGCCAGGTCTTCCCATTTTTCTCTTTGCTTCTGCTGACCCTCTTCTCCTCTGCAGAACTATAAACTAAACAGCTCCCTAAAGAACTTTTCATTAGTATAATTTATTAGTTAAATCTTTCCTCTGACCTATTTCTTGTTCAACTAGCATATCTCCCCATCCACTCAATATAATTGGTACAGCACCTGAACTCAGCTGCCAGGGTTTAAACAGCCCAATATATATCACTGAGTCACAGGATATTAAGAGAAAGGTGAGAGGATTATTGGCGCCCTGCCACTGGGAGCAGATTGAATTTCTTTTCCAACTACTGAAACATGTGGTTGTATAAAGAGGGTTCACACAGGCTGGGTTTAGTCCTTACTCAAAGCTTGACCACTTGAAAACAATATGGGACTTTCACTAAAAGACTGGGGACTTGGCCGTGTTGTGTATATCGTCCTGTTGATTTTTGGAAGGGGACAATCTGCATAAGGCTCTGCAGGATAAGGACGGTGAGGAGAGCTGTGCTGACTTGCTCTCTCTGGAGCTGGAGTTGCATCAACACTCTTCTCCTGCCTGTCTGCACTGGCCCATTGTGAGAACCATTACCAGCAGCCTGGCCTTACCTGTCCACACATGGTCCCAAGTTCTCCCATTACTGTGATTTCTTATTTTTCATCATGTTTCTCTTCCCCACTGATCCTCTTGTTTCTAAGTTTAAGGAAGTATTAAACATTGGGCTAAAGGTTTTCAATGGTGATTAATTTTGTTGCACAGTTTTCTCCTTCTTTTGAATTATAAAACATCAAAGCGTACAAAACACAGCCATCATCCTCACCAAGAGATATCCATTCTATCTTTTTGTTCTTTTTCCCAGAAGAAAGGCCTGCTACCTTGTTCAGGATCTTTGTAATTGGCTTCTCTCTTTTTTGGGCTCCTCCTTCCCTCTCCTCATCTTCTCTGCACTCTATACTAAGAGGTAACCAGGGAAACTGGGAACCATGGCAACCCAAAGCAGCATAATTTTCCTTTGAGAAAAAAAAAATCTAAGCATGTAAAATCCCTTTAATGTTTATGCCAGATGACTGGATCTGAATCTTCTCTACCCCTCCTCTTTGGAGCAAGGAAGTGATGGGCCTGCCTCCTCTTTGCTGGGACTGCCTGTGCTGCAAAGCCTGGGCAAAGCTCACCTCCCACCACTCTATTCACCCAGCCAAAGCCCTTGGCTTCCTGTGCCACCACAAGTCAATGTGGCAGAAAGGACTTTGGTTTCCATCAACGTGGGTGCTCCTGTCCCACAGGAGCAGTCAGACAGGCTAGGACAGTAACAGTAGACAGTAGATAGTACCTTTCTCCCTGTTTTCATCACAGAGACTTGGTTGCCCCATCAGTAAATGCTCCTCAGTTTTGAATACATTTCTCAACAGGACACACGTAAGTGCTTTTATCACCAACTAGAGAGAGAGAGAGCTCAGGCACAGGTTTGTGGTCTGGTTTTCTAAGGATGAGCCAACTGGGCACTTCTCTGTAGCTTTTGACATCTTGCCTTGTCCCAAAATGGAGGATGGAGAAGTAGGTCTTCCTGGTCCCACTGAATTGTTCATCCTCAGATTCCAAACTCTCTGAGGATAAGAGACAAGGCTTTCTCCCTGCTGGGCAAGGCCAAGGACACAGAATTCCAGGACACAGAATATGTATTTTTATTACTATTCTTATAAATTAATGATGGTGGTGGAGTGGTGCTATCATCACTGCTCCTCCAAAATGTTGGAAGAAAAGGCAGTTGTGGAAGGAGCTCCTTTCTCCCCTTCTGTCCTGCCACAATGCTTTCCTTTTCCCCTCAAAATGGGGACAGGGTGACACTGCCTCACTTCTGTCCAGTGCCCATCAGCAGGGTTGTGCACAGAAATAGGAGGCAAGGGCCCTGAAACTCCTCCCAGGGCAGCATCGCCCTTGGGCAAGGCTCTCAGAATTCAGCCCCTGATCCCTGTCCCCTCACTTTGCAGCCAGGCCAGTCTTCTTGGGGGATGGTACTAAGATCCCATTCCCTTGGAAACCCCAGAGTCACTCCTTCTACAAAGACCTACCTCAAGCACTATTCTTGATGGGGTATAGGAGGTTTTATATCAGCTGTGGAAGCATCAGTCAGCATGCCCAGCTCTGCTTGGAGGCTAAGTCATCAAAGAAATAACTAGCAGGTTTTGCTACTCTAAAAGACTACAACAGACAAATTGCATGACTTCTAGCTTATTTCCAAAATAGAATGCTGACTGTAAGTTGCCTTCTTTAGGATAAGAATGATGACAGTAGTAATAAATTGTACACATTTATTTTTGAGTTTTCAGATGGGTGAATGTTAAGCAATGGTTGGGAAGAAAACAAACACTGGCAAGCAGCTATTTTTATAGGATAGTTTTGTTTTGAAATTTCTATAAGTTGGCAACAGAGTGGTCATGAGACCTTCCATCCAGATAAGACTATGCCAAAATCTTCAGGAAACATCTTGCATGCTTAATTTTTTATTTATATAAAAGAGGAGAGAGAGGGGAACAAAAGCTCAGGGGAATGTTTGCAGACATACAATGTCTGTTCTGTAATGCACCAAATACTTTTCATTCTGTGGATTTAAATGGGACTTTTCCCAAACCTGCCACTTTCTAAGTTCAAATCTGGGGTAGCTCCAAGTCACACCTTGTACTGGATTTGCTTGCAGGCTGGGGAGGAAGATGTCACCAGGCAGAGTAAGCAAAGTTCACAAACCCTAAGGACCAATCGGGGATATCTCACCTTTAAGGTCAATGAGGCTTCTGAGAGAAGAATGGCTCTCCAATACCCACAAGCACAGTTGTTTTAAAGAGACATGGTCAAAACTGTGCTGGTCATGTTGTCCTCCTGCCTCCCTGCCAGCAGCCAGACAAGGTCTGTTCATGAGAAGCATTGAGCCAAGAGGACATCTGCTGCCTCCGTGACTGCAGCTCCAGCCCCCATCCTCTGGGAAGTGGCTTCTTTATCAGTGTTTGCTGTTTGTGCTTAATGTCTAGGAAATGTCTGGACTTTCATGCTATGCTATGAAAGTGTTGCTGTGTGCATGCATACATGTGTTTGTCCCTAAAAACTGCACTATGAAGAAAACATGTTAGAATAAAATTTTGGCTTGTAAATAAAAATTATTTTGTGCTAAAAAAATATATTCTAGAGCCCTTGACATTGCCCCAGATAATTTCTGGCCAATAAGACATGTCCAAATTCTATTTATTAGAGTTGTTCTGTTGAAATCTATCATCTAGTGTGCCTGCAGAGGGGAGGAAAGGGTTACCTACTATGTGAGAATGGAAATCTAAGACGGAAGCTTTATAGCTGGGTCTGGGATGAGAACATTAGATAGTAATGTCTCAAAACTAAACTATTTAAGCAGCTCCAGTTTCTATGTTAAATTGATTCTAGTGTGTTTGTAACCAAAGGGACAGCTGCATCCTGAAGAGCCTTTCTTAATGCTCATAAGGATTAATTGGTTTTGTGTTGAGATTATTGAGATCATCTTGATGCATTTATTTTATTTTGATTTGTTGCCACATTTTCTTTTATTTTTAATATTTTCACTTTAGAAACATCTTTTCCTTGATTTTACTTCCTTTGTTTAAACTCAGTTTCTGCTAGTAAATAGGGAACAGAGGGAGGGTCAGAAGTGAGTGCCAGTTTGTCATTCTAAAAGCTTGACTAACTCTTCCGAATTTGTCTATAGTTCCCTCTCTAGTGAATTCTTCACTTTTCACTTTTTTTACACTCATGTGTACTTTTTTTACACTCAGGAGTAGTTCACCGATATTTCCAATGGAATTTATTACAAGTTCAAGCACTGAGGGAAGATTTCTGAACACTTTGAGTAGCACACAGTAAGCCTTCTGAGTATTTCAGAGATTGTTTGTGGAGGTCACACCCGGCCCTGAGCAGCAAGTTAGGCTTCACTGAGGAGCTCTCAAAGGACCCCACATGTTCATCCAAAAGCATGTACCTTATTTACATTCAAGGCATGGCTGCATCACAAGGTTAAAATTAAAACCCTGTGGCATCAATCACTAATTAGCTTCTGTGCTCACTGCATACCCATGGAACTCACTCCAGGCAGATGAAAGATATATGCCAAGCACTTCAGAGACTGAGGGAGAGAGAGAGAAAATAGAGAGAACAAAGGTTGGGTCAAGGTGGGAAGAAAGAACATAATGTATAGCTGTGTCCAGGATCATGAGGGTTCAGAAGCATTGAGGGGGCTAAAAAGGCTGTCTGAAATGATCAGCAGCCACCACCACCAAACCTAACCCTGCCCAGAGTGCAGAAGTACAGAGAACAGGTGAAGAAAAAGAAGAGAACCAGACAAAGAGTCTTAGGAGATGCCCATGTGTGCTACCAAAGAGCCAAAGAGGGCCCTACTTGAGCTTAGTGCTAGGGAGTCTTGCAGTGTGGCTCCCTTCTAGATGACTGGATTCACATGAAAAGCACCAGGGTAGCACTCATCCCATCTCCTTCTTCTTAGGACAAGAGAAATCCTTTGACAACAATTGTGACTTCCAGCCTTCACAATGGATCTTCAGATGAATCTTAATAATTCTAGCAGAATCATACCAAGAAATTATTGTATTTGGTGACACAGAACTCAGCTGCCTCTGATGGACTCTTGTTTTAGTGTCATGTGCATCCTAAGTACATATGCTTATTTCTTCTTTGTTTGAGGCTCCTAATTCCATTTTAATGTATATCTAACAATTCCTTTGGCTGCTGATAGTGCTTGCAACCAGAACTAATATACCTGTATTCTGTATGTAGATGCAACTGGCTGGGACGCATATATCTATCCATTAGCTGGTGTGTTTGTGTGTGTAATCAGTGGCTGGAGGTTTCTGCCATATGGTGAAGACATGGATTTTTCTCATGCAGAGGGCTCAAGTGCATGCTCCCAATGATGAGGAGAAGGATGAATTAATCCCCTGACGAGAACTATTGGAGGTTTGATGCAGGAGCTGGAAGACGTGAGAAACAGGAAGACATCAATTAAGTTTCTGAGTCGGGGCAGACACACTCGCCATGTTACCAACTGGTCTATTTGCTCTCCCACTTGTTTGTTGCCTAACTTATCTTCTTGACTCATCCCAAATCCAGCTGATACCAGTGATAGGCAAAATACACACTATAGCCCTTTCACTGGTCTGTGGTATACCTTCTGCTGCCCTGTATCTCCTATCAGGAACATCACAGCAGTGAACTTTTCTTTGCTAAAGCAGAAGAAAGAAAAGTTGAAAACATTGGGAGTGTAATGAGGAGAGAGGATCCTGGAGAGAAAAAGTGAGTTAGGAAAGCTCCTGGGAGAGAAAGAGAGGGTTTTTTTAGAGATGTTTCCCTTTCACGCACTTCTGCTAAAAATGTGTCATGTTTGCACCAGTCCTGTATTTCATGATGGTGATGTGCTCACCATGAACAAAACAGCAACCTCTTGTAGCAGCAAGGCACAGGTAATCTGCAGTACAGTTTTTCATCCCTCTCTGGATATGACAGGGTTCTGTCAATACTTACTTTTTTTGTTTGTGTTGACAGGTTGACATTTCACAGTGCCTGATTAGGGCAAAAGGACCAGCATGGAGCTCACAGGTGCCCCAGACTTGGAGGTCTATGAGCATCACCACCACAGCCATTCCCCATTCCTTACTGGTTCTGAGCTCAGCCATCTGAGCTCAGAAAGCTGAGTCTCCTAAGTAGTCTCCTAAGCTCCTTTGCAAATTCCTCTGCAATTCCTTTTTAACTAATATGGTGTGAGCTTGGTGTAGCTGTAGTGGGCACGGAGAGAAAGAGGAACTTGGGAAATGATGCAGAACACTTCCATGTTCTCTCCTTGTACCAGGTAGCCTCAAACAGTCATGGGCACCTTTGAAAAAATCAGATAATTTCCCTCTTTTACTGAATTTGCAAGAGGAAAACAAGACAAATGTTGTATGTGCTGCTAGTTGAGAGTAACACAGGCAGCAGATCTCTACTCCCAGCACATGGTGCAAGAGCCTAGTGGGAATCCAGTCAGGTTCAGGGAGGCTGCAAAAGAAGATTGAATGAGCTTTGGTGGGACTTGACAACAGATGGTGGTGAGGATGGGGTTGACTCGGGTTTGATGGGCATGAAGGAGCTTGACCAACATGTCCTAGGGGAGATGAGTAATAGGAGAATAGGAGCTGTGGATCTGGGATCCTGCACAGGAAATTGATATGTGCGGTGGGAAAGTGGGGATTTGAGATATTGGTGATGGGGTGGAAGGCAAAAACATAGCAAAGAAGGGTGATGTGGACCATATGGGTGTACCTCCTCCTATGCACACACACACTGGCTTGCAAAGGGATCTCCAGAACCCCACCTTTTACTCAATGAGCTTTACTTCACACCTTGGCCTGAAGACCTCGTGCAGTGGCACCTCTCATGGACCCACCAGCTATTCTGGAAAGAAGGTCTATGCTGCAGTCACCTAGCTGTATTGAAGTCAGGCGAGAACCGGTGTGCTCCAGGACATCATCTTGGTGAGGAAGAGTCAGGCCATTTTCAGGCTGTGGAGTGCCTGGCAGGACTGCCCCGTGGTCACTGGCCCTGCCCCACACTCACCTACTAGTGTCACATACACACCATCAGCAGAATACCCACTGCTAATATCACCTAATCCCAAATAATGCCTTGCAGTCTCTACTTTCTAAACTAAATCCAGTGTCTCAAGCTTGTGCTGCCTCCAGCCCTCATATCCCCAGTAGCATCATGTACAACTGTCTAGACTTCTCTCCAATGGTCTCTTCTGCCTTCAGACGTGTGAATCTGTTCTCCAGAAGAGGGACAGGCTGTGCTGGAATGGGCTGCATCATTCTATAAACGAAGAAGGATGGCAACTCTGACCTGGAGATCTGGGTTATATCTACTCTGCCTGATCAATATCCAGATCAGCCTTGCTGGTTGTAAATTCAGCAGCTCCAGGTTTTAATTCTTGGTGCAGTATTCCTGCCTACTTTGTGAAGTCCCAGTAGGCAGTCTGAGAAAGGCATCTGGTTATCTCCAAAATGGCATCCCAATGCTTACAAGGAGCTTTGCTCATGACCAAGGTGTTCTTAAAAGCAAGGAAGACTGCCAGAGGAGACCTCCCTCCTCTAATTAGCAGCTGCCAGCATTTTGTACCAGGCATTGCATGGAAGTCACTCTGCTACTTTGGATCTTAATTTTTCTTGACTGGACAAATGCCCACAAGTGTCCTTTCGTGTTTGAATTTTGACAAGGACATCCTCAGCAGCCCCTATGTGAGGCAGCTCCCCTTTCCTGCTGTTTGGGTGGCCACAATGCCGGTATGAAGTGCACATGAAAGGCCCAGCCTGAGAGTATGTGCTGCTGCTATTGCACATGTGGAAAACTGAATTCATTGCAAAGCAGAAAGATTCATGGGGAAAGAGACCCACTTTCAGTTTTGCCCTCCACTGCTGCTCTTGGAGACAGAGACATGCACCTGCAGGAGGTGTAGCTCCTGGTAGACTGCCTGGACTGGTAGAATCTTGTGCTGGCTGGGCACAGGTGAAATTTCAGTTTTGCCTACTGCTAAGGTATATGAGATCTGCTTCATGCTTTGTAGCTTCTAGAAACTAATGGAAATCTCTTATTGTTCGATATTATTTCTCCTGCAGTTAGTGGAGGCTGAAGATATCTGACTAAACTGCTGGAAAGGTAATGTAGGTGTATGATCCTATACCCCTGACTTTTTCACTCTCAATTTACTAACTTTACCTCTTTTTTTTTTAAACTTTCTCTACCTTTCTAGCCCGCATTTTTCCAATCCCTCTACAGCTGAAGATGCATGTAAATTCTTATGGATAAATATTCAGGACATTACTTAAATAGGCAGCTATATCTTGTCGATCATTTGCTTTGCTATGTCGCAAATATTGTATGTTGCATTGTGTAGAGTGAATTATGGATATGTGTTGCATATAGTCTGGGATAGCCCCCCACTTGTCATAGATGGCAAAATATTATCATACGGACCAAATTTACTTCTCCCAGTTCCTCAGCAGGGCTCATTTCTTTGTGAAAGCAGTAAATTTGCACATTAATCAAAGTTATGGGGATATTTGATGTAGAGCCAGAGAAGGAATTGTCATGATGATTTGTAAAATTTAATCTTGGTCTTTATTTATAATGAGGTTGAAAGAGAAGCACTTAGAGGGCTATAGCCCACCCTTATCATCTACTCAGCTGTATTTGTAAATTAACCAGATGGATCCAAATTATTCTACTGCCTAGTATGAAGGAACATGCAAGACTCCAAATCCAGATTCCAATCTGTTAGCAAACAACAAATTTATGTAGTAAAATGCCAAACTAAACCCTTGTATTCAAAACACCTTTCCACTCAGATGTTCAAAATCCTGGGCCAAACTGAAGTGGAGTGCTAGGACACTGAACAACACTGCAGTACTTCCAGAAGTTGCTCATGGAAGCTTACTCCAGAGCCTGAACCCACTTAGTACAAGAGGATGCTAGGATCCACATCTATTTGGCCAGCTTTTGGTGAGAATCCCGGCACGGTGGGATGAACTAGGCCCTAATGGCTACAGAAAGACTTTTGAAATAAATGTTTATGTTTACATAGTACATTTCATCCCAAAGGACCCTAAATCACACTGTACAAACTTTACATGAACAGCAGAACTGAAATGCAGCCACGTCAGGAATGGAGACTGGCAGCCAGCTGGCATGTGTTAGCAGGACAAAAATAAGCCAAGTGACTATTTTTGGTCAAGGACATCAGGGCAAACCCCTCTATTGCAAAAGTACTTTCAAAACTTCAAAGTGCAGTTTTACTCTAAAAAGTGATTGTGAATAACTAGATCTTTTGTAGTCAATTGACTTGTTCCCAGGCACATCTGGGGAATTCACTCACTAAAATAAGGATTTGTTACATTTTATGCTAGCTGGGGCTTCAGAACTTCCTCACCCAAGATAGCACATTTCTACTTCACATGTCCCATGTCATTTGCAGACTTGAAAGCCTTTCTTACACAGCCCTTACTACTGAGGGTGGGACACAGAAAAAGCTGCTGTGGCTTTCACAGCTGAACTTACCCTGAACTGACACATCTGGAAATGTTTCAGTTGTTAGCTGGGCAAATTTTTGTGTTGATTAGAAAGACAAAATTTCACCATGCCCATGAAAGTAACTTTTCAAAACTGACCTTTAAATATAAGCATGGTGAGGCCAGAACATTTGAAGATCTTGCCACAAAGCCCACTTGGAGAATAGGCTGTGCAGCATCTCTAGGGTCATTTCAGGGTATCGAAACTCTTCACAACACGGAGAAGTGTGGTTCGTTACAGTAATGTCACCATTGAAATGCACAGTAGTTTTACAGATATATACTTATTTTGGGACTAGAAGGATATCTATGCTTACAGAGTGCAATGCCTCTCAACTCAATGCCTCAGAACCCTGAATAACCCTTCAGGATAAGTTTGTGGCAACTGGTGGCTGGCTCCATGTGGGCCTTCTATACCACCATGTTATGTTGCAGCTGAATACTTGCATGTGAGCCATCTCATGCTCCAGCATCCACCCTCCTGAGCCATCCCATTGTACTGTCATGCCATTTAAGTGCTTTTAGAGCAATTCCTGGAATGATTTTGGTTTCAGACTACAGTCCAATCACAGAATCACAAAATCACAGAATCACAGAATTAACTAGGTTGGAAATGACCTTTGAGATCATCAAGTCCAACCTTTAACCTAACACCATCTCATCAACTAAACCATGGCACTAAGTGCCACATCCAGTCTTTTTTTAAACACTTCCAGGGATGGTGACTCCACCACCTCCCTGGGTAGCCCATTCCAATGGGAAATCACTCTCTGTAAAGAAGTGCTTCCTAATGTCCAATCTAAGCCTCTACTGGCACAGCTTAAGACTGTGTGCCTTCTTGTCCTACTGCTGGTTGTCTTGGAGAAGAGACTGACTCCTACCTGGCTACAACCTCCTTTCAGGTAGTTGTAGAGAGCAATAAGGTCTCCTTCCAGCCTTCTCTTCTCCAGACTAAAAACCCCAGCCACTCCTCATAGGACTTAAGCTCCAGTCCCTTCACCATCCTCATTGCCCTTCTCTGGACAGACTTGAGCACAAAGTCACCTATTAAATTTGTCTCCCTGGTTCATCCTTGAAATACTCATAACTTCCTAACTGCCATGTTTGTCCAACAGAGCTTATATCATTTCCACTACAATCATTTCCACTTCCACCTGTGGAATAGTGATCATTGTCTTTTGTTTCATTACTGATTTCTTGTAGGGCTCAGCATGTTTTACAGAAGCCAGATAGACTGATTCGAATACATTCTTCTGGATAAAATAAGCTACCAGACAAAAACTTCACAGATTTATCTGAAGTTCTAAAGAGAGTGTTGCCCTTTAACCTTTTTTTTCCATTTATGCTGGTGCTTCTTACCATCCTTTAAAATCTGTTCTACAGCCTTAACGGTAATGTTTTGTATATTCAGTTTCCTTCTTTTAATCAGGATTTCCAAACCACACTTCATTCCTTTGGTTCTTCCTGAAACACTTCCTGTTTTCTGGCATTATTGTTTCAAATGTGGCTACCAGANCATCCCTTTCTAGCAGCTCAGGAGGCTAGTTGTCCTGAGGAAAACTGTTCTTATTGAAAATTGAGGCAAAGAAGGTGTTAAGTACCTCTCCCTTTTCCTCATCTTTGCTTACTATGTTCCCCTTTGCATCCAATGAAGAGTGAAGTTTGTCCTTGACCCTCTTTTTGCAATTAATGTAATTGTGAAGACATTTTTTTATTATCCTTCACAGAAGTGGATAGTTTAAGTTCTAACTGGGCTTTTGACTCTCTAATTGTTTTCCTGTATGACCTAGCAACATCCTTAAACATTTGCTGAGTTACCTTCCCCTCTTGATACAGAAACCGTACTCCAAAAGGAAGGATGGATGAGGAGAGTTTAGCCATGCCATCTGCCCTTAAGGCCAAGGAAGAAGCCCTAGCCATTTGATTTATTAACATGCCTGTGGCCTTGGAGAACAGAGCACCCCTTCAGGAGTACACTGGACATTGAATGGACAAGGAAGGAAGAAGTTGGCCAGGAGATAGATGTCTTCCAAGGAGTCTTCCACTCTGGGACACAACCCCTCTGGATCTCCATTTGCAATAATTTGGGTCTCCAGCCACCCTCCTTGTCTCCCATTTCTGGCACTAGCTCTGGTACCAGCTCTGGCACCAGTGCAATCACACAGTGACTGGGTAAGAGAGCTGCTTTGTCTGAGGACTCGTAATTTTTTCCTATGGTGTTAGCTTTCAGCAAGCTCACGTCCCTTCACTGGCTCCTGCCAGTCCCAGGAGCGCAAGGCCAGTACAGCTATGGCTGGAGAGGAGGATGCATTCCATGGCAGTGCCATCTTAGATTGGTTTATGCTGCTGGGGAAAAATGCCTCATTACAGTCTCCCTCCCTGCAAATATGGGATGCAAGAGGGAGCCTGCCTGCGTCAGAGCCAGCCCCTTGTCCTCTTCCCTGCCTCTCTCTCCCCCAGCACCTCATCACTGTGCACAATCCTCATACAGCCCATTTTTCTGACAGCCAGCACACCTTGACCAGTGCAAAACCATATAAAACTAAGACAAGCATTTCCTATTAGTAACAATTTTTAAGTGGCATTTCTGAGAAGAACTGTAGGAAGTCCAAGTAGGACATACATTGCAGAGTGATTTTTAGTAAGGCTTCAATACAGTTAGTTCCACTAGTCCTCAAATTCATTGTAAAGCAATCTTTGGACTCAGAGGAGGGCTGCAGAGGAAGTAGGTGGCATTTCAGGTGCCTCTTCTGGAGTCCCAAATTCGTGACTATCTCCTACCTACTGAGCAGAACATCAGCCTGCCTTTGTAGGAGAGGTGTTCCATCTCATCCATCATCTTATGGCCCTCCTCTGAACCCACTGTAACAGGTCCATGACTTTCTTTTGCTGAGGCCCTCAGAGCTGGATGCATTGCTCCAGGTGGTGCTATCGTGGGGAAAAGCAGAGCTGGAGAACCACATCCTTCAACCTGCTGGCCACATCTCTTTCGATTCAGCCCAGAATGTGGTTGGCTTTCTGGGCTGTGAGTGCACACTGTTGGCTTACGTTCAATTTTTCATCCATGAGAATCCCAAAGTCCTTCTCTGCAGGACTGCTCTCAATGACTGCTTCTCCCAATATGTACTCATATCTGTGGTTGCCCAGACCCAGGTGCAGCACTTTGCACTTGAATTTGTTGAACTTCATGAGCTTCTTGTGGGCCACTTCTTGAGTTTGTCCAAGTCTTCCTGGATGTCATCCTGTCTCTCTCTTGTGTCAGTTGTACTGCTCAGCTTTGTGTCATCTGCAAACGTGATGACGGTGCACTTGATCTCACTGTCTGTGTCACTGGTGAAGATATTGAAGGTATGTCTCCTGAGGGACACAACTAGTCACTGATCCCCACCTAGACATAAAGCCATTTGTCCCAACTCTCTGGCTGCATTCATTCAGCCAATTCCTTATCCACTGAATGGTCCATCCATTGATCCATGTCTCTCCAATTTGGAGATAAGTATGTCATTTAGGACTATATGAAAGCCTTGCAGAATTGTTATCTAGGCTGACATCTGTCAGTCTTCCCTTGTTGACCATTGCTGTTACTCCATCACAGGCCACCAGATTGGTCTGTAGTTCCCTGGATCTTCCTTTTTCCCCTTTTTAAAAATGGAAGAAATGTTTCCATTTTTCCAGTCACCAAGGACTTCACCTGTCACCATGACTTTTTGAATATGATGGAGAGTGTCTTAACAACAATATCGGCCAGTTCCCTCAGGGCCCTGGGATGCATGTCATGAAGTCTCATAGACTTGTGGCTCTTCAGTTTCATCAAATGATCCTGAACCTGCTCTTCACTTACTGTGGAAGAGTCTTCACTACCCCCCACACCCACACAGATGATCAGGGACTTGAGAGAATTGGGAAGCCTGACTGCAGTGAAGAGAGAGGCAAAACATTCATTGAGTACCTCAACCTTCTCCATATCGGTTGCTGCCCTTCTTGCTTATCAGGGGAGTACACTCTCCTTGGCCTTTTTTTTCTGACCTATGTACTTATATAATCCCTTCTTGTTATTCTTCATGTCTCTTGCCAAGTCCTGTTCCAGCTTTGCCTTGGTTTTCCTGACTTCATCCCTACAAATACAAACTGTATCCCTCAACTCTCCTAGGGTCACCTTTCCCTGTTTCCACTGGCTGTGGTTTTCTTTCTTGCTCCTCAATTTGAGGAGCAGATCCTTGCTCAGCCGTGCTGGTTTCTGGCCTGTCTTGCTTGATTTCCTGCATACTGCCATAGAGAGTTCTCATGCTCTAAGAAATGGAGCCTTAAAGAGCTGCCAGCTCTCGTCATCCCTTCTGTTCTTACAGACAGTTTCCCAGGGGATCTCATTCACCAATTCCTTAAACAGCTGGTAGTTTGCTCTTGCAAAGTTCAGCGTCTTGACATTGCCTTTTGCCAGGCTTATACTCCTTGAGATCACATACCGTAAGATCTGTGCCTGAAGCATCCTAAGAGGATCTGAGAGTGAAGAAAAGGAAAAACAAAGAAGGAAATATTTTTGACCTCATTTGAGCTCTGAGAAACTGGACAGAGTCATGATGCTCTGGGAGGAGCAGAGACTGAGGAATGCAAGACAGCTCTCTTCCCAATCAAAGAAACAGTGAAAAAATGGTTCATGGAGGTAGATGCACCTTTGATGTTGTGATCAGATTACAGAGTCATGTCACACCAGTTCCCAAGATTCCTAGATAGGAAAGCTGGTCACACACACATGAAGGCTCTCCAAAATGTACAGGGAGCACCCAGCTCTGTATATGAAAATTTCCTTTGTCCTTTAATTAAGCCCCTTGCCTTTGTTTGTTTGCACAGCATTAAAACACTGCACTTTCTAGAGGGAAAAAAGTTTTGTCTAATATTAGTAATTTTAAAGCTGAATTTTGCTTTTTTGAATACACCAGCATTATCCAATATGTAGTGCAATACATAAAATCAATCATGACCTAGAAAAAGCCTAAGCTCTTGGAATGATGCTGCAGGCAGGAAGGGAAGCCCCACAGGCCAACACTCAGGCGCTCAAACTGGTTAGGCACAAGTTTCACAATTTTATACATTCATGAGTATACTCAGGCACTTTGAAACAAAATTTCACTGAGCAATAAGAAAGCCTCCCCCTCTTCTCCACTCCCTGCCTCCCAACACAGGGCCCTGCAGGGAAATACACTGTGCTACTTGCTGACATTTCCCCCAAGCAGACTTGCATCCATGGTAGTATGAAAAATTAATAAATGAGTACAGAGTGCATTAACAAATGCTGACGTATTTCTCACAGTTAATTGCCATCCACCATGTTATTTAAAATTAATAAAAGCTTGCCAAGCATGCAGAACTCGTACATCATAGCAAAGGAGATGTCCCACACAGCTCATCAGGTCATGTCACTGTATCAGTCATACTGTGTACCACAAATCATGACAAATATTCCTAGTATTATGTCAGGCCTGTATCCAAGGTGTTGCTCTCAACGTCAGTGTAGGAGGGCTGTCTGACACATGTTCTGGAAATTGCCACTCTAAAGGATGCATGACACAGGCTGCTAAGACAGCCTTGTAGCATCTAAACCCCTCATCTCCAGCTGAGATGAGTACCATTCTCTCTGCAGCAAGACCCTTAGCTCATGAAACCTGACTGGTGTCTCCATACAGCTTGTAGTGATGGGGAGCTGCACTGCACTGCTGATCTGTCACTTCTTCTGCAGTCATTAGATGGACTTTTCTGTGGTCCAGATGTTCCACCAATGTCTTACTGATACACACATAGAAGGTGCAGAAAGAATCTTCTAGAAACTAAAGAAGAAACCCTAGCACTGCTAATGACACTTTTAAGTGGGATGGGAGTCCTCTTTTTTTCATCAGTGGAGGCAAGTGACAATCTAGTGAATTGCATAAAGCCAAAATCTCTGTAAGTTTATCATAAGGCCCAAAGGAGAGCAGACAACTCCGAGATGAAGTTTTTCTGGAAGGTTGCATGGCTTGAGGTTCCACCAGTGGCATAGCCTGACATGGGACTGGTGAGCTGGGGTGATCCTGTACTTGCATGGTCTACCCCATCAAGGCCAGGGCTGCACCCAGTTACCCTGGCTGCATGGGTTAAGTGTAAGCCTTGGCTTGGGGATAACAATGGCAAGGGCTGTGCTGCCAAATGAGCCAGTGAAATTAGGGAACCTCACAGGTGACACTAACAACACCACAAGACCTGGGAACTTCTGCATGCTGCCCTGACAACACCCTTCTAGAAGTGATGGATGCCTGCTTTTGGGTAGATAGTCTGATGCAGTGGCTCTCAGATAAACTACCTGTAGAAAAATGCCTTTTCTTACCTTGAAGCAGGTCCTATGGGCCAGTGATGGCCCTCAGCATACTCCTCTCCACTCTCCTAAGCGCATGATAAGGAGGAAAGCTACATGAAATACTGTTCTACTGGAAGAACACCACATTGAGCTCCTTCTCCTCTTCCTCTGCATTCTTTGTCTTCTGGCACTGCTGCTGGTGAGGAAGATGAAACTGGGAAAATGGCAGTCAAAGCTGCATAGGAGAGTTGTGCCTGGTTGCAAAACTTGCAGCTGTCTGACACTCTATGACAAATATCCCCACACTGGTGGCCACTTACTTACCAGCCCAGTTACTTTGTGGAGAGCTGGTTTGTTCATAGTGATTTGTTGGGAACTTGAAAAATTGTAACACAAAAGATGAATCCCAGGGATTTGACAGTGTGAACACCTATGTGGATATCTGTGACTTCTGGCTATGCTCTGTCACCTGCCCCACTGGATGCCACGGGAGCCATTGAACTAGGTACCATGGTGTCCAGTTCACTGTATGTCTGAAGCATCCTCCCTCTCTTTCTGCAAACACAAACAATGACTTGGAAAGTAAAAACTGTGTGTTCATTTGGGGACTGTTCCTGCATACTAATTTACATGAAGCAATTACATTGTGACACCACACATTCAAAATAAACTTTATTGTGTATCCAGCTCTGAAAACAGAAAAGAGCTTCTCCTCACATCTCAGTTTAGAATTGGACCCATACTTCTGAGGGACCCACCAACTGTTTCATTTAGGCTGTGGTGAATTGGCTCCTTGAAAAACAGTATCAAGCACCACTTTGATTTTCTGTTTCTAGTCTCTGCACAGAGGCTTAATCAAAGTAACTTAACTCTGAGTCACTGTGGCTGTGATTCATGTTCCCAGAGCTGTCTTAAGATATAGTTTCATGGGCTTCCTGCTATTTGTTATCATCTGGAGATCCATATTGCTGGAGATCCATACCTCCCTAGCAGAGCTGGTGGGCCTGCATGTATGTGTGTGCATCTCTGGGCTTTGATGTTCATTGCTTACCTAGTATTGAAACACAAGCACTTCTGATCAGGAATAACTAAGACAGCTGATGAATTAACATATGCCTTGAAATGCTCCTTTTCTGTTCTGCAGGATAACATGCTTAGTATTCTGGTTCAGCAGTGTTTACACACCGGTTGTTTACATCATACTTGGTAATTGCCTTCACAGGGCCATTTGGTTGTTTCTGAGGATGATGTAAGATTTGCTTGTAGTTCTTGCCCACATAGTTTGCTGTACTGAAGGGCTTTGGAGTACTTCCTCCAGTGATTTTATTTCACTGTCTCTTTAGAAAAAGCCATAGCTATTTTTTCATCTAGATGTGCCCAGAACTTCTGTCTGAGGGAAGAATATAAGGACAACAGACTTCCTGCCATTAAAACAGCTCTTCATTGAACAACCAGAGCTGAACCAGATTAATTCAATCCACACTTGCTACAAACCAGCTTGGACCTTCAGCTATGCTTATGCACAACTTAGTCTGAAAAACATAGGGGACAAAGTTTAAACAAACCTTTAGGTCCTCTTCAGCTATCTTACTTCCCAGAGGTTATGGAGGCTTCCGTTGTAGCCCATGTGTGGTGTCTCATCAGTTTAATCAAGGATGCCTGGTTAGCCTGGGATGGTGTGTTTTGAAGTATGAATGCATCCCATCATACTCTTACAGGGTATATGAGTGTGAGTCAGGTCATATAAGACCACTTGTGCACAATGGGTGGTGGAAGGGTCCTAGGCTGGGACAGATTTGGTTCAAATATGATGTCTGGATAGGGAATAGGAGGAAGATGCAAGCATTGAATACGGTCTGTCTCTGCCAGAGGGGTTCATAGTTGGAGGTACTGTTGTGAAGTAAGTAGGTTACTGGAAAGGGTATAAGGTAACATTTTTTCCCAGTTCTGTCATTTGCTTGCTAGATGACCTTCATAAAATCAACCGCCTACTCAATGCTATTGGTGCAGTGTCTATGCAACGGATGTAGAACTATCTACCACCAAAACGCCTTTGAGATCCACTGATGGGATGTGATATCCTCACTTTGCTCCTCCTGCCTGAATCTTGATTTCTTTTTGATCAGCAGATAAAAAATCATGGGATGAGACAGAATGTGTTCACTTCCTCTCCAGCTACCCCAGAGCCATGCAACTTGGGTATAGTGCTGGGATATGGAAAAAGAAGGGTTTGAACTCTCTGAGGCTGTGGAAGCAGCTATGTTGATTGACAAGGCTGACAACTATTTCTGCTACAATCAAGGAGTCCCCTCCTCAGGTGTTTACTCAGCACTTATGCTGGTTGTCATCATCTTGCAATGAGCTGGCAGAAAAAAACATCCCTGTGCCCCAGTTCCTCCAGGGCAAAAGTCCAGTGTCTTCCCACAGGTGGAGGCAGGTGTGTGGAAAGCTGCTTAGTTTTTGCACAAAACCAGCTGAGACGAGCACCCACAGCAAGGACCACCAGCTCTGCTGGGAGGAACAGACCTGCGGCAGAGGGATGGGAACTGAGAGCTAGGAACTTGTAAGACCACACCTTGAACTGGCTCTGGGAATGAAAATCAAAGCCATGATATACGTTAAATTGGTGCAGCTTCTGTGTTCACCTGAGCCCTCTAATCTTTGAAATGCCAAAGGCCTTGAGGGACCGTTATGTTAAGTAAAGCCTATCAAAGGGCAGGTTGCTCCAGACTCTTCTTGTCCTCAGCAGGTGTGGAGAGACTGTGTGGGAGTGGCAGGGATGTCTTTGGTTGCCTTCTAAGAGGGGTACTTTCAGATAAACCATAGGGGCAGCTTCCTGACCCTTTTCTATCATCAAAATGGTACATAGGAACTCCATGGAAGCAAAATGCTCACCTGGGCTTTTTTTAAAAACTTTTAGAAGTATTAACACAGATCTAGGATTAAGAAAGCAGGCCAATTCCAATGTAAAGAGTAGGACAAATCACCCCAGTTCCCAGGAGGGTAACATCATAACCCATTATTAGTTGTGCCAGTTACAGTTATTTCCTTTCCACATTTCCTTTCAGGTGTCAGACTAGGATGCAACTGCTTTTCTTCCTAAGAGCACTATTTTTAAATCAGAAGAATTGAATGTTATTAATATAGTAAGTGTAGTACTGTGCAGCCCATTCTGTAATGGGGTGTTTATAGCACTGATGCTCTTACCCAGACCATTTGTAATCAGAAGTAATAGCACCACTTCACCACTTGCTCTGCTTGAAGATGCTGCAATAAATTCCAATGAGCCATAGCTTGGCTGCAGCTGGTGAGCAATGTAGAAGCTTTGTGCATTTCTACTTCTTTAATGTTTATAGCTCTTTTACATTATATGAATATTGCCAGTCCTGAGGATTCGGCTGTCATGAATCAAGACTCAAAATCTAATGAGATTTTACAAAATGTGTGTTTTATGGGCCTTCAAATGTTTCAGCCTTTGTGCCATGCTGTCAGGCTTCCCTGATTTTCCTGCCAAGCTTGCTTTAAGAAAGAAAAAAGAAAGCTAGGATTAATATATGATCATTTGATTTCAACAACTGACCCCTACCATTATCATCTCCTATCACAAAACTTAAGAGTGTTGTAAGAGCAGCCAGCACAGTCAAACAGATTCTCATAGCTCAGCTAAAACTGTCACTTAGTGTTTATGCACCCCTGGTTTTCTGTGGGAATAAACTTTCAACTCCAGCTGCTTGTAGCTGTGAACTTCCTGCATAGAAACAGGAAGGAAGGGTTCATTTTAGAGAAGTTGCAACAGAAGCCACCGTCCAGCGCAGCATGGGCTGAGCAGGGTAGAGCACATGCATATGCCACTGTTGTGGGTTAGAAAATAAAACCGTTTTCCCCCCACCTCTCCCCCCATTCCCCGCCGGGCGCGAGCGCGTGGGGCCGCGCCGGGGCCAGGGCTGCATGGCGCCACGGGAGCCGTGTGGCCGCAGCATGGCCACGTGGCGCCGCGGGCGCCGCCATTACTGGATATGCACTTCCAGCCTCTGGGCCAGCATCACTTCCGGTCTGACCTGGCGCTCCTGTGAGCNTCAGAAAGCCGAGCGGAGGTTCATGCTGCTGTAGGTCCTCAGGTCGGTCGCGGGGCTTCTCTAATTATCCCAGCGTCTCTTCCGGAGCCCCAAGAGAGAGACCAACACTATTCCAGAGCGTTCCCATCCCAATATGGGCTTTGGGAAAGCTTAATTTGTCTGTTTTTTGCACTGTATTGTCGGTTTTCTGTGTGTGTGAAATAAACTGTGTTACTTGTGTGTTTTTTCTTTTCGGGTGTGTGTGGCTTCTCTCGGACATCTCTTGTCAGTACCACTATTTTAGTGGTAAAACCACGACAGCCACTCTTGTCTTGTCAGCAAGGAAAGCTCAGCAGCACAGACCCCCCAGCCAGCAGTTCATTGCCATTGCCTGCTCCAACAGTGCAAGAGTCTGTGGGGCTGCAACATGAAGTGGGCAAGGGTTGAAAATTACAATGCCTCTCCCTCTCTCTCTCTTGTTCTTTCTCCCCATAATTTTAAAGTATTACTTTACACCTGAATCGGTTTCCTACTCCCGTTTGGTGACTGGTACTGCAGCAGTAGCATGATAGCAGGTAGATGACACCTCTGAAGGGGTAGTGGTGCAGTATTCCAAGTGGGAAACTTCCCTCTGAATACCAAAAAGCTTTCTTAGCACCAATCACAGACCAAAGGATGCATGTGCATAGGAAATGGAAAGAAATGAGAAAAGAATTGGAGAAGAGATGATGTATCATCTCCAATAGAAGTAAGGAAAAAACAAAATTCAGGAGTGGTGTTTACTGGAAGGATAGGCTTGGCTTTTTTGCAGTGCTTAAGGAGATAGGACATTGGAGAGCCTTTTAGTGAGTGAGGAAGACTGCATCTAAGACTGCTCCTGGCATCAGTTCCTCTTAAAACCCAAACATAACCCCAAATTTCATTTGAGACTTCACTGAAATGAAGGACAAATGCAAATGGATTTGACTCTGTATTTTGCATATTTCTTAGCACTAGGGTGCAGGACTGCTTCTATTTGCCTTAGGAACAACTACTCTAAGAACAGACTTAACAAAAGGATGCTGATGGGGAAGCAGTGTGGGAGGGAGCAGCAGCATCCTCTTCTATCCTTGCTCAGGTAGTGTCCTTGCCTTAGTCCCAGTGGTCACCAATTTCTTTCTGTTACCTCTAGAGCTCCTGAGACTAACTTTTACATATATTTAAAACTCTGGCTATTTTTCACTTTTTTTCCTAAACTACTAATGGCAGTTGTCCCTGCTTTACACTGCGTTTCTCCTAACTTTGTACTCTGTCATCTTCCGTGCTAGTGTTCTCAGTAGGTTTTATCCTTTAGATTGCACTCATCTTCTTTCTTTCCATTCCTTCTTTATCCCCATCTCCTTAGTTTTCTTATCATCTTACTGATTAGCCCTTCCCCTTCCTATCATTTCTACTCTGATGAGCCTTTTCTAACTAAAAAACTGGATTTCTAAACAAAAAACAACCAAGCAAGACAAGATGAACAATTCTGCTACAAGTGTTTTTTTCTGGTTGAGATCTATAAGCATGTGCACAAGCACTCATCGTTACCTTGGTATATAATTGCAAGACTGAGCAGTACTTTCCCCCAGACTCCATCTCCTTTATCTTTTAAAAATGTTCCCTAGAGACAGAGACTATATTACCCTTTCAGTTTGTACAATTTCTAGAACATCTGATCACTCCTGAAATATAAATGTCATATAATCATCAAAATAATACTTAAAGTGCTCGTTGCCTGCAATCTCAGGATGTCTGGAGTTTTGCACTTCATAAGAATCTGTCTCCGTGATCGCCCAGTTACCTACCTCTAAGGAACTTGTAGCATTCTCCAGAGGTGACAAGGTGTTCTTACCCTCACACCATACGTGGGTACCAGTGATGTGCCACAGGACACAAAACATGTCCCTATGAACATGAGAACCAACATCTGCTGAATCCTTGTTCTATGCTGTATGGAAATCCTTGTCCTTTCTGTATGGAAATGGAAAGCAGGACATACTTCAATGGAAGTAAAGCCTCTATGGGCCAAATGGTTTTATGAGTGCCCTTGAAGGCAGCCATGGCACCTGGTGGACTATGAAGGGGAAAATAAGAAGGGAATAATACGAAGTCCACCTCTGTTTGCTGGCATCCTTTATTTCTCTTTTAAATAATGCTCTGAGCCAGTGTTTCCTGAGAGACAATCTGGAGGGAATTGCCATCTCCACATGGACTTATGTCAAAAAGGAAGCAGCTGGTCCCTGGTATTTATTGCTGTACATTAACTTGGAAACTTCAGTTGAAACACTGCACAAACCCCCACTTATCAGGATTATTTTCATCCTCATTTCATTTTGTTCAATTAAGTAATTCATACTTCAAGTTAAAAAAAAAAAATCCTCTGGGAGTTTGTTTCCCCCAGGACAGGAAGCACTGGGACATAAGAGGAGGTAAGACTGACTTGTTGTTGGACACAGTTTTATTCCTGTTCTTGTTTTAGCCAAACCAGTTTACCCTCCCCGATAAATAGGTGATAAGGCAGTGTGTTTACAGAGAGTATCCAGTGTGGCACAGCTGTACTATGAATTAGGTAATGTCACTGATTCACTGCAGAGTTATTGGGCCACCTCATTCCTTCCTTTGTCAGGGCAGTAGACTTCACCAAGTACATACTAGTGGGCTTTGCACACACTAATTAAGCCTCACAGCTTTTCTGTTAGGTTAGGTGTCATTGCAGGCATTTTTCAGATCCAGGGGCTAAGAAACAAATCTTTCTGTCAGAGACACCAACTAGTTTCCTCAGTTTTTCTTCTAGGGGTGCTGGAAGCTCTTTTCCAACGGCCAAACTCTTACAGGTTCATGCAGGAGTTATATAGTATCACCACGCCTAGGTAGTTCCTGGCCAAAACTTGTGATACTTGCACTGGGTACTGGGCACCTAGATCCAAAAGAAGTAAAAAAACCACGAGGTTTTATTAACCTTGCTATAAACATGAGATACAGACCTAAAGGGATCCAGGTGTTGGACCTCCTACAGTGGAGAGTTGTTCTCCATTTTGGTTTAATGTAAGAGGGGTTTTCACGGATATACTGACCTATTCAGGTGCTCAAGTCCATGACAGCTTAGGGGACACAGCATGGGACTTTTTCTGCACAACTGCTAAAGCAACACAAGCACAGAGTACTTGGCCAAGCACAGGGAAGAAGAGGACTGGATGTTCTCTTTCAGTGGATATGTCCCAGGCATCCAGTGCTTTTATTCCCAGCGTGTGTTCTCAGCTGAGCCAGATGCACAGGACCCTCTATCAGTCATGGATTTTTTTTCCCCTGTATGGTTTAGATCGAAGGAACTTGCTTTCATACTATTTTACATTACCCTGAGCCACAACAGAGACCAAGGCTCTTGTAGAATATCAATAACCACATAAAGCTGGTGAATATGCCACGAAATGGGGGGGGGGGTGGTGTGTGGAATCTATGGGTTCCTATCCAAATGGCCCACTCCAAGTGCCCTCAGATGGGACCTTCATAAACAACATCAAAATTCAGGTGAGTTTTTTACCCTAAATGCAATTCCATTGAAATCACAAGGGGAAAAGGTGTTCACTGATTTCACTGTCACCAACATTTGGTTTTGCAGTAGAGGAACTAGTTGTTCACTGAAGCCAGTGGAAAGAAGTGTAATAACTTGAACCCATTGTTCGGCTTCTGGTGTCAGTACTGCTTCGGACTGGCTAAAGCAGTTGCTGTTTACCCTGTACCCATCAGATGATCACTTGTGCCTCCCTACAGCCTCCTGAGTTGCACCATCCTGACTGTTTGCATAACCATGCAGTAAACCACCTTAGGAAATAACCCAGCACAGTGATGTTCCCCAGCACAGCTCACCACCTGGCTGCACAAACAGCTGTGCCAGCCCAACAGACTGGTGGCACAGGGTCCAGGATAAGGAAAGAGAGGCAGCTGCTCAATGCTACTATCAATAAAATGTCTCCCTTGGAAGATGCTCCCATGTTGGTCACACAAAGGGATTGAGCTGCATTAACAGGTGCTGTCAAGAGGGTCTTTGCTTGAGCCATTTCACTTGTGTTGGCTGTAGCATTTGGAGGCTTCACCAGGGTAACTGAGCTCACTAACCTGGCAGAAAACTAGGCTGTCTGGGAAAGAAAGAGGCTAGTTTTTTACCAGGCTGTTTGATGGCTTAGTTGTCATGTATGATTTCAAACTCAGCGATAAGATCCTTGTTATTTTCACAAGGGCACATGGTCATATGCATGGCTCTGCCTATGCTTGATGGAAACACTCCATGTTTACACTAGAAATACCAGCGACCACAAGTCAAGAATGTGGTGACTAATTATATTCCTTCAGCATTACTATATTGGTATTTTGTTTATTGAGCTCTTCTGTTTGAGTTCAAGATTCAACGTACAGGCTCATTGCCTGGACTTTTCCAGGACATCTGCCTTGTGGAGGACTTCTGCAGAGCTGTCTTTGTAAATCCTCCACTTGTTAGTCCAAAGCTTTTATTGAGATGAACATACCCATCCCATGCAACACTCCCATCAGTTTCACTTTTATATTATTCAAAAGCAGAGTAGCCAGGAGTGGTTTTTTTCCCCCTAGTTTCTCCCTTTAAATTGTAAGTTTCAGACTGAAAAAATATTTACAGCTGTGTTATATAAACTAATGAAAAACAATGTTTAAAGTGAAAGTGCTGGCACAGCTTTATGGAGAACAGCAGTGAAAACAGCCGTATGGTAACAAACAGGCTACCTGTTATGGTTTATCGTTTAACTCTTGCTTACTTTTAGAAACTTAAGCTTATGTTTGCAAATGCCTGAGACCTCTGAGACATATGCATGTGTTGGGTTATCACCCCAAACTGAATCTGGGTCTCCCTGTGAATATACAGCCTTGGAATATCTCAGTGAGTAAGGAGCCTTCTCAAGCAGGGACTGCCTGTATTTCCATGTGCTTCACAACACAGAACATACCATAAACAAAGCCTCCATTTCTAAGGTAAACAAGAATAAATTTTGATTTTTAAAAAAGGGGAAGAAAACCTGGACATTAGCAGGTTTTCATTCTTGCAGCAATCCACCAGGAAAACAAAAGGGAGTGAGAGATTTTATATTACTGCAGTGTTGCCTTTGTCATGTGTAGCTGTGATAGTTTCCTAGCCTGTGACTGTAATGGCATGATGAGATATTTATAACATGCTAGGAAAAATGTTTCCTTTTTAAAGCACATCATAGTAGCATAATAACAAGCCTTGAAATCTGTCTTTCCTATATCCCCAAATAACTCGATGGAAATTATTTTTATGTTCTGGCTGTCAGTGTGCATATTAAAGCCATTTCTGAAGAAAAGCTGTAAAACATACACCCGTATGCTGCGCTCTGTACACATGACTGCACAACCATATTAGGCCACATGGCAGTAAAAGTGCTCCTGCATGGTCAAACAAGAGCTTCTGAAGTTGTTACTGCAAGTGAAGCCCTGCTGGTACTGGAGCAAAGGTGGGAACAGCTCGAGTGGAGATAAGGCTTAACAGTAAATCAGCTATAACATGGTTTGGCTCCAGGCCCAAGTAATAACTAAACAGTTTTATGTTAATTATTTGCTATCCTTCTACATATATAGCAATTGTTACAAGCCAGTACTAAACATAAATGACTGCAGTGCATAGTTGGCTTTCATAAAGTCTCTACTTTTTTGGCATAATGAATCACTTTCTAACTGACAGTTGTGAATGATTCTGGATTTTCCATTTGCTCTGGCTTCTTTCTTGCAGCCTCTCATGAAGTAATATTTTAGAATGTGTTTGTAAGGATAGGCACTCCTACATTTGGATACTTCACTCCACAGTTCCTGTGCATGTTATATGGTAATTCATCCCTACACACCAAAAGCAAAACAGTCATTCTCTCCTAAGTGGCACAGTAAATCTACTCCAGTTAGAATATATTCCTGTATCTGGAATGTAATCACCAAGAAGATGGACTGCAAAACCACAGTGCCCCTCTCTATCCTCCTCCATCTGTCCTGCCCCTAAGTCTCCAGACCCCAAATGACAGTGCAGACTCCATCGGGAAAGCTAACCCAACTCTTTGTGGGAGTAACTGAGCTGGTCCAGCCTTGAAAAGTCAGCACATTATTTCCCTCAGGGTTACTTTTGGAAACTGACATGCCAAAGGGGCAGCCTGCAGCAGCACTGGCAGGGGCAGAGACAAATGTCAAAGAAATGAATACCTAAAAATCATTAATGCCTTGATGATTCCCTTAGTGGAGTCGTGGTATAGGACCTGTCTCCATCATGAAAAGATCACAGTAGGAATCCACTGCCTATGAGGTTCACTCATTTCCTACACAATTCCACCAAGGGACTCTCTGTCCCCTTAAAAATCTCAACCACAGAAGTCCTTTATGGAGATTTAAATGCATAAACTTCCCTGAAGTGCTTGTGGAAGTGTAACTCTGGGTCTTGCCGGCTCGATCTCCACTGTCAAGGATTTTGATTCTCCATTGTGACTTTTCTATTTCTTCAGGGCTGCTGTACACTTGGAAGGATTGCTACCATAGTTCAACATTATGGGTAGCACATATGTGGGCCCACCTAGTGTTGAACGGTTTGGGTTGTGGCGTGATGGTTGACAACTTTGCTGCTGTCACAACATACCTGGCTCCTTATGAGCCTGGGTTCCCCATTAACAGCAGGCACTGCCATAGTATTAAATCATCTGCAAATCAGGAACAGAATGGGACTTTGGAGACACTATTCTATAATCAAACTCTGATGTTGGAGAAACATAGGGGCAGTTCTGAATGCTCCAAGCTCTCACAGGTTTCAATGACAGAGAAGTGTTCAGGTTCTGAAAATTAATCCCCTGGAGCAGAAATGGCAGCAACTGGCCACTGAGGTACCCCAAATACACTCGGAGGATTGCTGTGTGCTGACCCCACCTTCAAAACTCATGAACTATAACTGCTACATACCAGAGCCTTCCAGCAAACTACATCACAAGAAGGAATATGACAGAATGTGTTATGTTGTGGAAAGAGCAGTGCCGAGATCTAAGACTTGTATCACCTTAAAAACGAAATAAAATGTTTGTAAAAAAGACAGGAAGAGTGTTTAGAAAGAGCCCAGTTCTTGCAGCCCTTATTTTTCTGAATGTTTTTGTTTATTTATTCTATTAATGGCCTCTAGTGTTCAAGTGTGTCAATTATGTTTCATCTTAGAGCTTCCCAACTTTCAAATGCTGGAGCCAGGCACTGGCTGCTGCCCAGCTGGCCTCTGCCCTAGTTACACTCTGTAAAGCAGCAAGGGCTGTAGTATCAGTCCTTTTCAGGGCTAAACCATGCCACGGACTTTTGATCATTAAAGGAAATGAACTTGAGATGACATTAAAAAAAGTAAATAAGACTTGTGTACAAGGTCATTAAGATTACAAAGCAGCAGTCTCAAAGGTTGGAAGACACAGTGTGCAGAGCCACTGATTGAGTGGTGTTCTTTGGCAGGAGATTAAATGACAGCAAGAGGTGTAAGGCAATGAAGAATAAAATCCTGAGTATTCGTCTTTCAAAGAAATTTGCAAAAAATACTGTCTCAACAGCCAAGATTTACATGCATCTTCTGAGAAAGAATTACTTTTCTATGAGAAAGTAATCATCCCCTGCACTGCTGAGCTAATGATGTATAAAATAACTCTGACAAGCCTAAGTCCCACAGAGACACTCGACAACAGCAAAGAAAGGAGGGAATTCAAACAAACTGCTGGTGAGCAGAAA
Organism: Neodrepanis coruscans; assembly: GCA_013400695.1. NCBI lineage: Eukaryota > Metazoa > Chordata > Aves > Passeriformes > Philepittidae > Neodrepanis > Neodrepanis coruscans. The sequence continues at coordinate 33,942 of VYZS01051503.1, read as the reverse complement.
ACAACTAGAAGCAGATCGCTAGCAATAAATCATAATGTGACATTGAAACTGGTTTCATCTTACAAAGAGCAAAGACTGAATTGCTAAGGGCAGATGGCAGCGCCTTTCCTGGTAGTATAAACACGGATGAATGCGTATCATTTCTGAGCTCTGCCCATCTCAACAGCATAAATAACTGGAAAGAACTTCAACATGTTTCTAGGGATTGAGTTTTAATTGTTCTATGGTTTACAACCATTGGTTGCATCTAATTCTATTTAATGTGACTATAGCTTCAAATATCCCACATTACAGAAACTATGAAGTTCAATTGGAAGCATTTTACCTGCCAAGACCTAAATTTCATGTTATCCTGCAGTGGTGGCAAAACAAATCTACTGCAGTGTAACAGGAGGTTGCATCTTTTACATGGTTATATTTAATCTCTTCTGATGTTTATCAGAACTGTAGCTGAGTACAAGGAAAAGCAGATTATATATTCAAATTCAAAGTACGAATAGTAATGGCAACAGCCATAAGCATAATCCATAGCTCTTGCAACTGCTTGTCCAAGGAATCAGGGAGTTTTTGTTATTTTAATGTATTTTACCCTTTGTTCAAATATTTTCCACAGAAGTTGTGTGGGAAAATCCGTGAAAGCTGGGAAATCTACCTCTTTGTAAGGAGTACTGGAAGAAATGTGAGACTGATCATACTGGACATATGATCATATGCATAAAATGAACAAGCTAAAAACTACAGTATATATAATTTCTGTTATAGAATTTGATTGTAGTTCCTTTTGGGATATTTGTAGTAATAGAATTTAAAAAAAATTCAGATAGGAGAGTGACTTGCTAAAAAAGTATGTCCACATCATTACACATGACATGTACCATTCATGGGTGCATTTGTTTGTAAACCTTTTAAAATGTTCTTTCCACTTCTTGAGATTTACTTACACCATTTCGTACTTCTTCCATAGAACAAAGCTGACATCTCCAGATGGCAAATATAAACATCAAAAGATGGACTGCCACTCAAAGACATGTGGGAAACATTTGCCAAAGCTAAATACATTCTTAAAAGAATTTCAATATTAATGTAAGAGTACTTCTGAATATGCCATTATTAGTGGTGCAATAGATCTAGCTGACACATTGGAGGTGGTGAGCTGCACTCAAATACTTAGCTACCCACAAAATGGCATTTATTTCGGAATTGTTCCATATTCAGGAAATCATACAGTAAATCAAAGTTACAAATTGCAGAAATTGTGCTATAAAGGGCAGCACACATAAATGACATACAAGAAATATGCACATGTGCATGGTGAAGGAAGAGTGCCTTTTTGCTGAAAAAATATTTGAGAGTTTTACAGTTCTCCAGCGTTTCTTTTTATATAATCAGAAAACAGCAACTACAAATTCAACTTGAGGACTGACATTTTTACATTACAATGGCTTCTTTGTTGCTGCAAACAGCAATCTATATACAACAAATCAGTTCAGAGAGAAAATGCTTTCCATTATACTTGGCTTTGCCTTTTTATCAGAATGAAAAACTATGTGCATGGAGTTGTCCATAATTTTTTTTAACAGCAGTTTTAGCCTCCTTTACATATTGGCAGGGGAAAAAGGGTATTTGCTAAAATCGTTATACATTCTATCTTGGCTGTAGGAACAGATGGTGTTCATTT
>VYZS01051503.1:20309-32251 GCA_013400695.1 Neodrepanis coruscans | reverse complement strand
TCTTGGCTGTAGGAACAGAAGGTGTTCATTTTGAGCTGGACAATTCAAACAGATAATGATGAGAGAAAGAGTTCACTCAAAATAGTGGACAATCAGTTTGAACTTTGCCACACTCTCCAAGCAGAAAAAACATCATAAGTAAAATATTTTATAATGTTTTCTCAGACAGAGAAGCCCAAAAACCTCACTTGTCCTTACTCCAGCCTCAAGTCTTTATGGTGACTGGTCCTTGCTTCTTACACCAGGTCTGCAAGTAAAAGGTTTGCATAAGAATCACACTTGTGTTGGAGACTTGACTGCTTGCAAACTCCCAGTGGAGCACTGAGACTGCCTGTGAGGACCACGCCCTCAAGCACTTTGGTCCAAGTTTTAATATTGGCACTCTTAAGATGTTGGGGTTTTTTTCCCCAGCATAATTTATGGTTTATTGACATCATGGAAAAAATTGGATTTCTCGTTATTCCTAGACCATGGTAAAAGCAATGGATTTTGAAGGTCTTAACATGAGCTAACAAGTTTATATTAAACAGATTTGCATGGCTCCATTCTGCAAAGATGATCTGTGGCACCAGTAAGCCCTAGTAACTGTACTGCAGTTGCATTATTGTCTTCTTTGCGATGCCTGTTCTACTCTGCAAGACTGAATGACGTACAACCACGATGTCACATACAAGCCCACAATGCCATGCTATAATTGATATGTGATAATTTGTTCCCCCAGCAGATCATTTTCTATGGAGAAAATGGAATCTGCTACTGTAGCTGCCACAAAGACCATTTTCTTTAATTAAAAAGCACAAAGGAATCACAGGTTCTGATGAGTTCAAGGAATGTGATCCACTGAGATCCCTCCAACTGCAGTTTTACAAGAGATTGGCTCCAGCAACCACATTGGTTGAAGTTCCTGCCCTGTGACTTCCAACTACTCACTCCTGGTGTTACACCACAGCTCATCGTCCCTGCTTTGCATCAGAAATTATGTACCTTTAGCCACAGCCAAATTTATAGTCTAAACCTATGGAAGATGATTTCATGGACCCATCTAAGGAGACTGTGAACTTCAGCACAAAACTGGGAGAAACCAGCAGAGCCTGGAACAGGACAGGCGCTGTTTGAAAGAGCTTCAAAGTCAAAGTCAGTGTGTTGGGGAAATTTCACCTGCAGGTTTATAATTCAGTTAAGCCAAACTTAAAGCTGAAAGAAGAAGTCCCACTCCCTCTCCTGCCTGCTGGCTATGCGTTCTGCAAGCTCTTTCCTTGGGACATACATCAAACCATAAATAATCCAGTGCAGAAAGCTAAACTGATATGAAACTCACTGCTTTTTTGAAGGCCTAGTTTTCTGCTGTTTGAACCCTCTGATCTGACTGCCTGGGACTCCAAAGAGCATCAGGAACAGCACAAGGATGTGTTAGAAACACAGAAAGGGGAGCTTTCAAAGGCAACTTGGCATTAAATCGGCTTAGTCAGGTCTGGTCATTATTGAATGGCATCTCCACAATGAGGTGCCATCTAGGCTACCCACGAGTTACACAAATCATCTTACACCACTCCCATGAAAGCTGGGAAACCTTAGTCCATGTGGTCACTCGTATCATTGTTAAGGGGTTTCTTATTGAGCAATGCAACTGACTTCCTCTTTTAGTATCTTAGAAGAGCATTTCTTTTGGGATTTTAGGACTGCATGGTTATCTCAGAATTATTTTATGAATGAACAGGAATTTAGATTCACATTCTCTTCAAGAAATTTCTTCAGTTTAGTATCCTACCTACTTCAGTTGCAAAGGCTTCAAGGAGCACAGGACTGAAAGTGAATGATGGCAGCAGTGATAATGAGTGCATATGGGAATCCTATGAAAACTTCAACCATCATCATTAACATTTTATTTTCTGCAGTGCAATCCCTACTCCAATGTACCCAAGCTTGCTGTAGCAGACTGCAATGCCCAGTGCTGATAAGAACCTGTATAAATATGAAGATTAGGAAAGTCATGAAGAAGAAAGTAATCATGAAGCTAGAACTGCCATGGGAGTTTTTCATTTTGATTTTTTTTTCTACTGTGTGGGTGTCTTTCACGTCAGGAATGGTTTTGAAGTAGAAGAAAGGTAGTCTCAAACATATAGACAGATGATGTGTAGTTTCCCTGGTTCCTGGCTTTGTTGCTCATTTATAAGTTTCTGTCTTCACAAACCATGTTGCAACTTTCGATTTTAGCACTATTTTGCCCACTTTACTATCTTATTCAACTGAACATTACATGGAAGTAGTAAAACCCACTAGGCTGCAACAACAATGAACTTTGGTAAATATGGGTGTTTTCCTCTTTCAGCTTGACATTCAGTAAGAAACACAAACGTAAATTTGGGACCATTTGAAAATGGATCATGCAGGTAACTTTGTGAAAACAGCAAAGGAGGGAACTTCTGAAATACATGAACTCATATTGCTAATGGTACACAACCTAAGTGATGACTTCCTAGCTGAAGATGGTGACAATGTCACCATGTATTTTATAAGAAAGTTATAACGGAAGTTAGTAATATTAAGTTCTTTATAAAATCGTTCATTGACTGAAAAGAGGTGTTTCTTCCGTGGACAAATTGCTTAGAAGTGTTGGCCTTTATGGTCCTGTCTTCATTGCTAAAATAGAATTGTGCCAGCAGAACTACTTTATACAGTTCAAAATCAATTTTGCATTTAAGGATTCTGTTTATAAGCTCTTTGGGCTCAATTTCACTGCAAAGTTAACTTGAGTTGTAACTTATTCTAGCTGTAACTGGAATCCTTTCTACATAAAAAATATGAATCCCCAGCCTGTGGTTGCTTTTGATTTGAGGCGGTGAGTTTAATAGGAAGATAGGGGCTGATATTAAAGTGTCTATTTTGTCAGATACTCTGTACTATGAGCACCATTTGAATGATGTTAGTCTTCCAATGCCTTCTTATTCCTCCTTCCTTATTCCCAGACGGCTCCTGGTCGTGCTTGTGACAGAATGAATAGCACAAGCAGCTGGTGGTGCTGCCAAGAACTATCAAGGTTGGCAGAATCTTGGTCTGTGGTTTTATGATGTGAATTTTTTTACTGGTAAAACTCACTTTCAGTGTTCCTGTTCCATCATCCTTCCTCACCCTGCCCTCCTTTGCCTCATCTTTTCTCATTTCTGCTGATCCAATGTTTTTAGTGTCTGGAAAAAAAGATACATTTTCAAAGAACAACTCAGTGGCTCCTAGTGTCACATAACACATCTCTCCTAGCACAACAATCAGGGCTCCAACACAGGCATAGCGGTGGGCATGCCAGGTCAGAAAACTTAGAGCAATATTGTTACTAAACATTTGGCATTACGAAGCTGTGACTACTGCAGAAGAAACGGGAAAAGGTATAAAAACACACTCCTGGGAGCAGAGACCACAAATGACCCTCCATAAACTAGCAAGAGACTTGAGCCAGCTACTGCAAGAGCATATAGACAACTTCTAAATCCCAACAAAATGCAATCAGTGATCAGAGATTATTGAGGAGACCTAGTTGTAATTTTCCTGACAGAAAAACCTGCCTGAGTCCCGATGACTCACCCCACTGAAATATAGTTACATCTTTCCGCAAAAAGGGTGCAATGAAGAAATCAAAATGTCCAGTAGCAATGATAGCTGTGTTGTAGCAGAAGTGCAGGGAAGAGGAAACACAGAGTGAGGTGGGAAAGTTATTGGTTTCTGGTATTTGACTTTAAAATGTTGGAAAAGTTCCTTCATAATTGGCAGGAATTTTGGTTTTCTGCTTTTAGTTTAATGATGCTATACAGAAGGAAGAGGGGGGAATTATTTGAAAATGTTGAATGTTTTCAGAGGAAGGACAGCACATTTATTGATAGCAACAGTGGAAGTCCAATGAGAACAGTTCAGATCATGCAAAAAGCAGTGTCTTCCCTAAGACTTTACCTATAAAGCTTCATCCCACAGGTCTCCATTCAACCCAGGCACAGCCCTCCAATCCCAAGTGGAAAGGCAAAGCTCTCCCTGGGATGGGTGAAAGAGCTTCTCCTTACCACTTCCCTATTGCTTGCTTTTCTAGCTTCAAGAGCAACTCAGCCTGCTCTTCTGCAGCTACAGAACTGCCACAAATCCAGCTAAAAAGGAAGCTTAAACTTTGGCTTAACTGTGTGAGTCTGCTCAGAACTACAAGAAATAAACAACAAGCATAAACAGAAGGAAAATACAGTCCCACTGACAAACAGGAAAGGTGAATTAGTCACTGACAATGTTGAAAAGACAGAGGTTCTCAATGCTTCCTTCATCTCTGTCTGCACCAGCACAGCTGGGCCCCTGGCCTTGGGAACAAAAATCCAGGCTGATGCAAACATAAGGGCATAGAGCAGAGATCAGGAAGTCATTATTCCATTCTGCTCAGCACCTGTCAGGCCACATCTGGCCACATCAAAACTGTGTACAGTTTTGATCCTCACTATGCAGAAAAGACAGGCTGGAGAGGGTCCAGAGAAGGGCCACAAACATGATAGAGGACTGAGAAGCCTGTCACTGGAGGAAAGGCTGAGACAAATGGGTTTGTTCAAACCTGAGAAAGGAAGATTTAGTGGAGATTTTGTAGCCAGTGGGATTTATGTTCTGCTGCAAGACATGATCATCATGTTCCACTATTTAAAGGGTGGCTACGGAGAAGATGGAGATTCCCTTTTCACATGTTAAAGATGAGGGCTAATGGGTACAAGTTACTTCTGGGGAAGTTCTTACTGCTCACACAAGGAAATCTTTTACAATGAGAACAATCAGCTACTGGATAAATCTCCCCAGAGAAGTAAGTGGTGGTTTCACCAACACTGGACACATTTGAGAGTTGATTGCCAGGGGGCTGGGCCATCTTGTCAAGACCATGCTTTTGCCAAGAAAGGTTGGATAAGATGATACTTGAGGTCAGTCCTTTCTAACCTGTATTCTAAGATTCTGTAATTTAAAATCATGGCCAGTTTATGTGGGTGCGCTTGGCTGTGAACTATGGTGGTTCAGCAGGACCCTGGAGAGAGGAAAATGGAATGAGGCAGGAACAGTCTCCATGTCTCTTACTGTAAGCCAGAGATTTTATTTATACAAAAGTCTTGAGAGCCCTACATCATAAGGAGGTAAGTGACATGACCTGTGATACTTACTCTAAATTATGCATGTATAATAACACCCAAGGATATAATGAAATCTATTATGTTGAACATTATATGCTGAAAGGTTTGCAACATAAAGGGCTGTTTTTCATTATTCACTGAGGGTGAATTTAGCTCCAAACAAAATATACACTAAAACACAGTTGCTAATGTGATGGGAATTATTACTGTGTAATAATTTATGGATCTTGTTTGTTGACTTTGCTACTGGGAAATTCACTGTCTAAATATACTGGCTTGACTTAATAAGGGAAAATCAGGCTGACTTAATAGTTGACTGGAAGATAAAATAAGCAGATAATGTAACAAAAAAACTCAAAATAAGCCACTTCTTCACACTCTGACCAGCAGGTCGAGGGAGGTGATTCTGCCCTTCTACTCTGCTCTCATGAAACCCCACCTGAAGCACTGCATCCAGCTCTGGGGCCCCTAACACAAGAGAGATGCAAACTTGTGGAACGAGTCCAGAGGAGGGTCACGAAGATTACTGGAGGACTGGAGCAGCTCCCCTATGAACTTAGGCTGAGAGAGCTGCCTTCCAGCACCTAAAGGGGGCCTACAAGAAGGCTGGAGATGTGACAGAACAACGGGCAATGGTTTCAAACTGAAAGATGGAAAGATTAGATTAGATATTAGGGAGAAATTCTTTACTGTGATTGGTGGTGAGGCACTGGAACAGGTTGCCCAGAGAAGCTGTGGATGTCCCATCCCTGGAAGTGTTCAGGGCCAGGCTGGATGGGGCTTTGAGTTACCTGGTATAGTGGGAGATGTACCTGTCCATGGCAGGGGGTTTGGAACCGGATGATCTTTAAGGTCCCTTCCAATACAAATAATTCTATTATTCTATGAAACATGTTTGGATATTTAGAAGTTAATAAGGAAGAAACAAAAATGAACTGTAATCAGATCAAAAGGACTATTTTAGGTAAAAAGTAAAGTGGTATGTGCAGTAGAATCAGGCTGTCATGGCCATATTTTTTTAAAAGAGAAAGTATTTCAAGAAGCTAGATCTACCTGTTTTATTCTGAGGGGCTAATAAGACTTTAGGAAAAGGGATATGAAGTTTGTTGTTTTTAAAATCTTGTACTAATCTCTCTTGCAGAGAAAAATGGCAGAGATCAAACATCATACTGAATACCACAAGTGAACATCATAGTGCTGTGCAGAACTAGATTAAACACAAAAACTGAGGAATTCATGATGAGATGAGTAATACCAGAAAAATAAAAAGAAAAATTTAAAAAAAGCTGTGGTCAGGAAGCAGAAAGAAAAATGACAATATCTATAACCACAGCGGCTGCCATGAGCTGTTTCTCACCTGAAGGTTGATCATGCCTTTGTGAGGAGCAAATCCAGGGCCTAAATTGCCCAAACACCACAGTTCAGATTCAAAGCAGTAAGGGATTGTCAGATCTCAGATGGTGCCTGGTTTTAATTTTTCTTTTTAAGTAACAGTCATCTTTGTCTAATGGCTTTATGTCAAAAGTATGCTTGAAGGAGGAATTTCAATGAATAAAGCTGGCAGTCCAGCCCAGATTCCACTGATTGAGTGGAATTGGCTCCAGTTCTTGTGGGACAAATCTACTTCAGACACAGTTAGAGCGGAGGCCTTTTTTTAAATTTTGTTTTTTTCTTTTTTGCCCTACGTGCTGAGTGAGACACATTACTTGTAATCATTATATACTAGTTTATAGATCATGGCTTTTCAGTATTCACTATAGATAGGCTTGTTTTAACAGAACTGTCAAGAGACATGTCTGGTTAAGAAACAATTACCGATTGAAGGTATAACAACAAGCACAAGGATTTTGTCAGAACACAAAGAAATGTGCAGGAAATTTTGACAAAAGGTTAAAGGGATTTCCTCTTGAATCTGATATTTTTCAAGAGGTGTTACCAAGGTCTATTTAATGGCATTATATGGGTGATTCAATATTTTGTTTTCATCTCTGCTTCCTTTATTTAAATATTTGAAAAGATCAGACAAATGGAAATTATTCACAGGAATTGCATATATGAAAAATCTATAAGAGTCCACATGACAGATTACACTGGCCTATTGCTTATAATACAAGGTTACCACATTAAAATGTATTCCAGTTACTAGGAAGGCTAGAAGTGAGTCAATTATTTGAATAAACAAACAAAGACCTAGTTGCCCTGTAGTTTAGTGCATCCCTGAGATGACCGTAGGCTCCTTTCCCACGCCTACTGTCTCATTCCTAAACAAGCAGAGGCTGTTGTGCAAGGCAACCTGGCAACTCTTAAAGAACAGGTAGCTCAATGTACTCCTCAAGAAGCAAACCCTTCACACTCAGTACCTCTGCACATTTGGGGCAGGCACAGGGCATTGACTGCACCTTGTGTATATCAGAGGAGGGAGAAGAGGTTTTGAAGCTTAGGGAGAGAAGGAACAGCTTAGCAGGCCAAAGGAATGTTTCTGTGGTCCTTCCAAAGGGGCCATGTGTTCTGATTGCACTGATGAGCTGGAATACAGCAATTTGATGTGCCAGACACTGGAAGAAGGTGAGAAGGGAGAAGAAGGTGCCAGCCTTAAGCTTTCCCCAAAAGACTGGAGGGGATTTTTTGTGTCTAAAAGATGTAAGAAACAATGACCACTTCAGCAGAAAGAAGTAACTCTGTCTCACAACTAATGATGTAGTTCCCAGCCTTGCTGGGAAGCAGTATCCCTATATGCAGTCTTAGGGAATTGACTGGTGTTAAACAGAAATACGTGAAAGATACAAATCCTAAACATCCATTGGAACACAGTATGCATATTTGAATTCCTTAAGAATGAAAGTCTCTATTTTTTAAAACAACTGTTTCCTGTTTCCATTAACATCTCAGGCTGGCCATCCAAAACAATGTAAAGCTGTTGGCCAACAGGTTTATATTTATGCTGGGAGTCAAGGTAAGATTCATGACACTGCTGCTTATTAATTCTCTTATTTTAATGTGTTTGGCTTTTGCAAGTAATGACACAGTAAATACATTTGTGTCACTTAGCAACCACATCTGTTTCTAAATGAATGTCTTTTGTTCTTGGAAATCTATTATAAATGCAGATTACAAAACAATTATTGGGGAATCTAAACTTGTCTTATTTGGATGGTGTCCTGGTCTTTCCCCATCCTGCATTTGAAGTGTGCACAGGAAATTACTCTGCACCATTATTCTTCATTGACACTATTGTTACGAAGAGAAGCTCTACATATTTAACAAATATGAAAAGAAGTTTCTGTAGAAAACAAAAGATGAGAAATGCCTGGAAGAAGAAAGGGCTGGAAAGGACCTCCTAGTCACAGGGTTCACCCAGTTCAAAGCCGTCTTATTGTTTTGTAAACAACACTATAAATACTCTATCATGCAACACTACATAGTCTCTATCATGAATTTATCAACCTGATTTATTTCTATACACAACGCCAAAAGCCTGAGATCACAAATCACTCAGTTCCAGCATAAGGGTTTGAAATGTAAATCTGTACCAATTAAATATCATTTATAATTTGCATATTCATTGGATTACAAGATTCTGATAACAGATTAGAACATATGCATGATCCTGAACACACACATGTAGCGGAAGGATTGAGATTACATTGGATTGCAGACTTAGAAGAATTTAAGTGTTTTCTTTTTTTGTCTTTAAGATATTTAAAGCTCAGAATTCACATCCAGTAGTCCACATTGTCAGGACCAGTACAAAAGGTAAGATATATAAAGTGACCCTTATGTTCTGAAATAAAAATATTTCCTCAGGAAACACTATAAAATTATGTCAAGTTTTATAGATGGTCTCATAATTAATACAATTAGTACTTGTTCATGAAACTCAGATTTTGTCCTCTGCTAGGGATATCTGAAAGACGAGGACTACTAAAAATAACTTAAAGACTGTTTTCTAAACATTTGAACGGATAAAGTGAGAGTGCAAATGAACATTAATCACATAAAGGAAGCAACTACTGTTTGAAACTGTAACGTCTTGCTAATAGAATGACTTAGACAACAAGTTGCCCTAAGAATTTTGGCAATCCCAGAAGCAAAACAGACAATACACAAAAATTTATCCTGAAAAAAAAAAAAAAGTAGCAGCAACGCACCTTGTCAAATTTCTGCTTAGAAAAATGTTGGTGGTGAGCAGAAAAAAATCATCAACAGTTTTGCAACTCTTTTTATATTTTTATTTTTAAAAGAACCTTCCCCATCTTTAATATTCTGGGCTTTTTGTGTTTTGGTGGTGGTTTTTTTTGGTTGAGTTTTTGTGTGGTTTTGTTTGTTTGGTTTGGTTTTTTTGTGTGTGTGTTTGTTTTTCTTAATAACTGCAGCTATTCTGGTAAACTGAAAGTAAAAGCAGTGCTGCAGAATTCATCATCAGTGATGAGAAGACCGAGTATGATAACTAGACCATGATTCTTCTCATCTAAATGAGAATACCCTGATATAGCTAACTCAGGACTTGGCCAAATGACCTGATGGCTAAAACTGAAGAAGGCCCAGCTTCTTCAGGGCCGACCTGGCAGCTAATCCTGTCACCTATGCCCAGGAACTCTACATCAGGACACCTATGACCGTCACTTTACTGCAAAACCCACTGTTGAAGTTCTGATTTCTATAGAGAGGAATAGCAAGCAGCTACCAGTTCATAAACAGCTGTACTAATTTCAGGAATATCCGATGGTGGCTACAGACAGTTTAGACCTGCCCTTAGCATGGATTGGGGTATAATCAGAGGAGATCTCTGGTGCTGACATGCTGAGATCTGCTCCACAGATGTGATTGTGATGTAAATTCATACTAAGCCTTTTTGATAGTTTTCCACATAAACAAATCTTTGAGGGAGAACTTCAAATCTGACATAGGATATACCGTCTTTCCACCATTTCAGCTTTTCTCTTGCCTTTCAGTCTTACTGTGAAGAGAGCAGGTAGATTACTAAAATAATGGCTGAGGTTCCCAATTCCTCTAGGATACCATTATCTGAAACGCCCTTCTCCTGAAAATCCACAGATCTATAACACTCACTTTGTTCAGGTGGTGAATCTATTAATCCTGATCAGTAACATTCAGTGTAAACATTTTCAGTGTGTTTAGTCCTAAAATCCTCAGCAGATACTCAGTCGATTGTCAATCAGTCATCACTAAAGTTTTGCATTTAAAAAGATCTGAGGACATCAGTATTCTAATGACTGCGCCCTGAGCTCCCTATCTGTGGCACTGATCTGCTCTACCCTGCCAGGTTTCCCCAGCGCTGCTGTTGGTTAGGGATGCAATGAAGTGCGATTTCCGATTATCATTGCTGGGCTCATGAAAGCCCCAGGTGTAGATGTAATCACAAGCAGCACTGAGCTTTTGCTGGTATAGCTTATTTTGCTTTTGTGAGAGAAGAAAAGCCTGGAATAAGCTGTACTGGTTTATTGCAGTTTTGCTTTTATAGAATGACAGATTACCTACTCAGAAGTGATCTGAATATAGATCTCCCTTGTAGTTAAAGTAGATCCATCCACTGCATCTATGTAGGCCTGCTTTTATTTCACTTGAATAAACACTGCATAACAAATTAATAAGGGTAAAAGTGTTGTCTTAAAAATATTTGTCTGTGGGGCAATAAAATCTCACTTTTTCTTCATCTGTAGAACAATGGGATCTGAGTTTTAATTGTCAGGTAGCAAGAAGGTGCTGCAAATAAAAAAGTAGCAGTACCTTATATACACATATGAATAAATAATATGCAATTAAGTAGCATGCTTTATGCCCAGCTCATGTAAATCCAGATTGGGGATGTAATAATGGATCGGGCATCTAGGCTGGAGTGACCAGTGACATGTTCAGGTGGCAGACACGTTCCCAAACATGTGCACATATACACAGGCTCTCCTGGTTTATACAGCGAGTGAACAGGAGAACACGGACAAAAGGACCAAAGGACATGCCCTCTTCTCTGCCAACCGCTTACTCATTAATCAAGGGTAAGGTGCTGATAGCAGTGACGTGTAGGAGCAACTCACACTTTACTACCTGTTCCCAGCAGAGCCAACCGCATGCCCCGAGATAGGAACGAGCCTGTTCTGGGCTATGCCCACAGAATTCTGGCACTCAGAAAATGTTATTTAAGGCTCATCATAGAAACTCCAGCACCTGCTTAGAGGATACGGTAATAGAATCAAGGAAAGGAATGGGACTGGGACGGGAAGAGGCAGGACAGAGCCTGAGTGCAGGCGACGCCGGCTGATAGAAATGCCGGCAGAATGGCCGCAAAGAGCTGCCCCACGGCTGCTGATTCTAGTGATGAAAAAATAAGACTTCAAAGACATTTCTATGCCAAGGAACTAAACGCAAAACCAGTGCGCTGCCGGGTGCGGGGACACGGCGGGCACACCGAGCGGGGCAAACGCGACGGCTGCGCGCGAACCAAGCGGTCAGAGCCGGGCGCTGCGGCACGGCTGTGCCGCGATCCCAACATGGAATCTTGCGGGAGACTACAATGGGCAACGGAAACCGCAACGCCAAGGCCGCTCCCGGAGCCGCCGGTGCGGGACGGTCGCGCCCGCCGTCGGCCGCGGGACAGCCGCACGCACGAAACCGCCGGGCGCTCACGGGAGCACCGGCGCGCAACAGCACCGGCAGCCCGTGGGGCGTTAACGGCGGGGCGGGAGCGGGAACGGGGGTGGCACCGGACGGGCGGTCACGGGGCGGTCACCGGGAGCCGCTCGCATGCCCCCCGCGCCTCCGCCGCCGCACGTCCCGAGGCGACAGGGCAGTGCG
>VYZS01051503.1:315-19424 GCA_013400695.1 Neodrepanis coruscans | reverse complement strand
GCCGGTCCCCCGCTGCCGCGGAGCTGCTCCGTCTCCCAGGAGCCATTTGCAATAATCCTTCCTGACCCCGGCGGGAGGTGTTTCCTTTCCCCTCCCGGGCTGGTTTAGGTTTTTTTTGTTGGGGGGGTTTATTGTTATTTTAACGTTTATTGTTATTATTTCTCTTTGTGACTGTATGAAGCCGTTTAAAAAATGTGAATATCAAAGCTGAAAGGCAGCTGGACTTAACAAACGAGTGAATGGAGACCGAGTGCATTGTTCACATAAGGTAGCCGAAACAAGTTTTTTCTACCAAAAAGAAAAACCCTGAATCCACCCTTCCCTGACAAACTCAATGGCTCAAGTACAAGATGCAGCTGTTGATTTTAAATATATGCACTTCGTACCGGAGCGTTTGAAATGTGTTCCTGATTTACAGGACTTACTGTCTTAATTAACCTGTCTGTATTGAATAAACGTCGTCTTGTTTTTAGTTTTTGTGTCTGTGCCTCATTGTTAAGGTGAAGTGCATTTGGTTCATGAGAACAAAACTGTGGGTGATGCTTACGTTCCCCCTTGATCTTTCAGTTGTAAGGTCTCCATTTTGCAGGCAAAAAACCCCCCACAACAATCCGCATAGTCTGATGCAGTGGGACACCGGTTATTAATGCACGGAGATGCAACTGAGCCCCTTTGTTTGCCAGCAGCGTTCATTCGTAAGCTGTGAGACGCCCCTTCGAGCAGCCGAGAATGTGGCTGTTGGAATTTATAAGTAAAATAATTCTGAAACCAAAATTAGGTATCCTAATATTGAGGAAGGAAGAGAGCTTGTGTTGGTTACTTGTTTGGGTTGTCGTTTTTTTTTTCCTGTGTGGGTGGGAGAGGGGGAAAACTCTAGAGAGGAGAGGTCGAGGTAGCAATTAAAAATCTGTAAACCAGAATTTGACAATTTGATTCTAGTCATTGTTAAGTTCCAATAACTATTTTGAATACCTTCCTTGGTAAAATCCTACTTAGGATTTTTAAAGTCACTGGGCTTCAAGATCAGAACTGAAGACATCAGACAGATTGGAGCATAACAATCTTCCCAACCCCCACTCAATTTGAGGTGAAAGCTTCTCCTTTGAAGAAGGTAGCAATCCCACATGAAAGAAAATGGAAGATCTTTGCCTTTGTCCAAGAGAGCAATTTGAGCACGTTTACTTCTGTGATTAGTTATTTTGTGCATACATTATAGCCACAAAATATGTTAGGTTCCTTTCTCTGCCACAGCTACTAATAGAAACTGATGCTGAAGGTTTTTATGATGTCTCACTGAATTCCTCATGCACTAGAACCAGTATGCGATGTTATTATTAGCTTTATCTTCATTAATTTATAAGTAGAATGCAATTTTTCCATATCAAAGCACATAAAATGCAGAGGAAGTTCAATGCATTTTAGAATCTCCGTAATTACTAGTGTTGGAAGTCCTTTTTCTCATAATTGGTGTTGCTTTTTTTGCATTTTGTACAACTTGTAAAGGATTTGGATCTGCCATTAATTTTTATCCTCTAATACAATAATGTAGCGTATAGATTGTCCTTCCAGGGATTTTTTTTAGTTGAGATTTTTGTTTTGTCTTAATCCAGGAAAAAAAGTTCAATAGAAGATTCAAAGAAGTCTTAGCTTCAAATATAACCACTAGCCACAACTAAAAAACTAGTTATTCTTGTATTTGTCCTTTAGATACTCAGGGAGGCAGGTATTTGCTGTGCCAATGCTGAATTTGAACCCTGAGATAAGCAGTTTAATTACTAAAAGAGCTGGAGGAAACGAGCTAAAATCCAAACACAGTCGATGGAGCCTGAGTTGTTACACGACTATGGTTAAAAGAATATGTGTGGCACTCAGCTGGAATTCTGAAAGCTGGTAAGTTTGACTTGAACTTTTTGCCACTGATAATTATGCATCGATTTTGCATGCCCTCTTTTCCTCCCCCCTCTTTTCCCTCCCCAAATCCTAGGCTCTGTATACTAATGAGAACAGCTAACTTTATAAGTGTCCTTTGTAGTCATTGAAAGCCTCGAGACATTCCTTTTAAGGATTTTACTAGAACAACACTTTTCAATAAAGTGGCAGTTGAAGTGAGGCATAGAAAAGATGCTAATAAATTTCACTGTGACTGGCTGGTTTTTAAGTTTCCTAAATTACTTCTAAAATAGCTTTTACTTTTTCCTTTGTGCAAAGCCAGGAAATGTATATATGAAAAGGGTTATAGTAGGCTAAGTGTTACGTAGAGTGTGTGATGATTTGGTAAAAGGAATTTTGGCAGTTGAGTCAGATAACTTGCATAACTCTGTGACGTGCGTGCCTTCATCACTTACAGTGTGAGCATCCTAAGCTCATGCCTGTAGCCTTTCTCATCACATCTTCCATAAAAGTCTTCTTCAAAATAGAGCACATGTCACTTTGGGTTGTCGTAACAGATCGAACATGGCTTATTTTAGTTTTGGAAGCCACATGTTACAAGATCTTGGACTCATTGAAGTATTGCCAGAAGGTTTCCATTGGTTCATTGCAAATTCTATTTATTTGCCTTGTGCTATGCTATGTAGGCATACAAACAGAAAGGAACTGTGATGTAAAAGTCACCATCTACTACCCAAACAGGATAAAAAGTGTTGAACAGAGAAATAAGAATTTTATAAACTTTAAATACCTGTGTTTCTTTAGTACATTTAGTCTCTGCTGGTCCTCAAGTACCGGTTGTTGGTTTCTAGAGAAGCAAAAAGAAAATTACGGTATGCTTGGCCTTTGCAGGATGTTCAGACTATTTTCATTTGTAAATGAAAATGTAGTTTACCTCAGCTTTAAATTTGAATAAAATTATATTTTCATGATAAGCATTTAGCTAGGTTTTAGGGGGGCAGGGTTCCCTATCCTGAAAAAAACACAACAGAAAAATTTGCAGTGGATCACATGATCTGTAGAACAAAAGTAAGCCATTTAGATTTTTGTAACAAGTGACATTTCAATGCATTGGGGAAGATACACATTTTCATTATATCTATAGGGGCTATATTTTGAGAGTCAACTTAATTTCATATAATGTTTTGTAAACAAATGCACAAAAGACTCGATGCACCTCTGTGATGTAGAACTAGCATGGCACAAGGCTGGCACAACCACTTTATTATTTGTAGTCTAAGTTGCTGCTTAATTCCTCCTGAGTTTTCTCTATAAGACTAGACAAGTGTTTTCCTGACTCTTTGCCCAAAACTCCTCCTCACACTCTACTTATATCTTGCTGTTTGTACTCCCAATTTCCCTGAGCTCTTAAAAATCAGTTAGTCTTGCAGGTAGGATGATTTTTGTGTGCTGTTTCCCTTGTGTGTCTTTTCTCCCTTTTAGCTCATTAGTGTATATTGTACCAGCACCCGAAACATGTTTGGTATGATACCTGGGATAATAAACATGGTAGGAAAGTAGGGATTCTGCCCTAAATCCTTAAAGTTGTGTTTTAAAGAAACCTTTCAATTAAATAGCTAGCACATCACATGGAAAGCGTAAAGGAGAAGAAGGATGCTGGTTAATGCACAACTTAAGTTCTGGCCATTATTTTCAGCTTACAGTTATAGTATTTCGCTTTTACATATCTTTTGTCTGTGTCATGTTGTTCTTCACAAATATTAAGTAGCTTTATTCTCTCCAGTTGCTTTTCGATAGGTACTTTTGATATGCTTGTTCACTTGACTTCAAATAATGTAGCTCAGTCACTTCTTGGTAGCCACTATCTGGCTAACTTCTTATAAACTTTATAGTATGTTAGTTGGAGAGCAAGTGACAAGTGTTCTTCATCTTCAGTTTGAACAACATAGGCAGAAATCAGAGTCAAAATCCTACCTGCAATGAAATGAACAGATGAAGTTAACAGCTTCTATGATGGTCTTTTGTTGTTGTTGTGTGGGGTGGGTTTTTTGAGTTGGTTTGTTTGTTTTGGTTTTTTTGTGGGTTTTTAGAATTAGATGGAAAACCCTACTTAAAGTGCTACAATGACTACATAAATACCTTTGGGGAACACAAAAATTACATCGGCAAACACATTTCCTGAGTCAAAGAGTTTGGATTGCTTTTTCTCTTCCAAAAATGATGCTCTAGCAATGTGACTAACCTCAGCCACTTTTTGTCAAAGCTGCAGAGCTGCCATGATGCAATTTCCTTGGCAAAATGCAGCTGCTGAAAAAGAAGGAATTGGTGCCCATAGAGAGGGGAAGGCTGCAGTCTGCCCAAGCCCCATTAGTAAACACTGTAAACTCCACAACAGAGGAAGCTACAGGAAATCAGGCACATAAATTCAGAGGTGTGCAGCAATATCCTGTATCTAAATTGTATTATTTTTACTTCCCATTATATAATATGGTGTGTCTGGTAGAGTAATACAGCCAGCTAAGTGTGCCCTTCATCACTGCAGGCACTAGGACATCAGCAATCAAAAGAAATTGTAAAAAACACCTTGTCTCTGTGTCCTCCTGGTAATCACCAGCTTGGCAGGACTTCATTCATGAATAGGTGCAAAAGAAAGGCTGTAAGCTCCTCAGCTATATGAAGAAGTTTAGTACATTCAATTCCAATCCCAAATGCATGTTTTATAGCAGCAATAATTGTAAAGATGGGGGTGGGAAAGTCCTCCTGGAGTTTTTGCGCTTGGAAGCCAAGTGGTAAGTTAGAGAATAAATAGACCTGGTTTCATTTTCCTCACATCTAGGCACTGTCAGTCCTCATCCAAGGAACTTCACTGCTCTCTATCACACTGTGGGGTTTGTGTCGTCAGCTGCCCCTCAGAACATGGTCTCTGAGTGATTTTACAATCCAGAGAGGTTGTAGTCTTCCAGCTCAATGGGATTATTTTCAGGAGCAGCAGTGACTTAGAGATATATATTTTTCATTTGGTGGTATGGGATGAAACAGCACCAGGATGAAAATGTTTTAACTAAAAGAAATGGATCCTGGCTGACTTAATAATAAATATTTACTGCTGTAAGTATTTTACCACAAGAGTTTTGGGCTTATTCTACCTGCATCACAAAAATTGTCCTAGTTTCAAAGCTGCAGAAGCATGGGCTTTAAAGCACAAATTTGGGTTACTAGTGCTCTTAAATCCACATTGCAATGCCTTTTAATTTCTTCAAGACTTTTTCCACAGGAAGCCACGCAGTGCTGAAGCAGGTGACTGAATGCATGTGTGCGCATCCCCAGCTTCTCCTGAAAGATGGAAAATGAGGGGATACCTAATCCTCTCCTGTTGTTAGAAGGTAGCATTGGCTGTTGCTATTGTGGCAATACCTAGCTGTAAGTCAGTGCACAGGTATGCCTCCATCCCCGATGTGATAGGTCATATGTGTATTGTTTTGGAAGTTAAAGTAAGATATTTATATTTTCCATTTATATTTTCTGCTCTGCTCTTGTTAGTTTTCACCAGTCTACTTCGACAACTGCTTTCCTCCAATGCCTTGATGTAAACTTCCTCAGCTGCTTTCAGCTGTGTCCTGAATTGTGACTGGATCCTGGGGCACAGGACACAGAAATCTAATTCCAATAAGAAAGGACTAAGTCAGCCTGGAGTGTGGCAGACTGGTACAAAAATGGACGTAAGACATAAATTCCAACCTCTGCATCTGTATAGATCTGTTCTCCCCCTCTTTTTTTTTTTTTTCCTTTTCCATTTTAATAGAGACCACAGATGTCAAGAATCCCTGGAAGTCAAATTGCCTGCCCCATTTTTTAGTTTTTGCCTTGTTTTCCTGGAGACACTTTCATAGCACATTTGGTTTGTGCTGATCCTGTTCTCCAGTCTGCAGTAAAACAGAGATGCTTTGGGGCTAAAGAGAAAACATGCTTATCCTCTGTGCTGTGCGTTTGCACACACATGCATGGATCAGATGTGAGTCACTGAAACAGTACTTGTGCAATGCACAAGATCAAATGTGCAGATGTTTTATTGACACTAAGAATAAAAGATAGCCCTACACAAATTACAAGTGCTGTTAATTAGATTTAAAATTAAATTTTCAGGAAAAAAAATAGTATATAGTAAAAACTATGGAAGAATATAATTGTGCTTTTTGTCTCATTGTAGAAGTTAAGACGATGGTATCTTCAGAGCAATACTGCATATGTCTCATGTGTGCATTGCCTTGATAGCTGCTCCTTTATCTTAATAAAAGCAGAGCAGATCCTATCAGAACTGCCAAATTACTGTAAGAAATAGAATTTCAAATGGGTTTTGGTTCACCTGCTTTTTCCTAAACAAAACAAAAATCCTTATTGTCAGATATATATCGATGCTGAATAACTCCTTGAAGGATATCTTCTTGCAGGAATTACTGGAAGTTTACAGCCAGCATGATACAGATCTGCCTTATCATTGCAATTGCTTTAACTTGTCTATTATTAAAAGTCTCCATTATTTTGGTTCCAGTATTTTTAAATATGGGTTGCAATTTTTTTTCTCATTCACAAGAGTGGAGATTTTTCTCGTGTCTTCTAGAGTCACCAAAGTCTTCTTTCACGGTGAGGAGGAAAAAAAAAAAGAAAAGAAAAACATTTAATGGTTTCAGATTGTATATGCTTAGCAAAATTATATTACAAACTGATCTTCACCTTTAAATACAACAAATACAGACATGTAGAAGTTGAAATTGTGTTATCCAGGAGGAACTGCTGTTAAGTCCATAAACTTTAGAAAGTTTTGAATTGGAGAGGGGGAAGTTAACTTGAATGGTAAAACTAAATAGAAAGAGCAGTGATTTTCCATGGGCAATTTCAGATTCACAAGTAGTCCAGTCCAATTTATTTGAACTCTTGTGACTCAACAGAGGACATTAATAGCTTGACACCAAAGGTGATCCTTCATAAGTGATCGTCACACAATCATAGAATGGTTTGGGTTGGAATATTCCTGAAAGATCATCTAGCTCCGACCCCTCCACTGTGGGCAAGGGCATCTCCCACTAGACCATGTTTCTCAAAGCTCCATCCAACCTGGCCTTGAACATTTCCAAGGATGGGGGATCTGCAACTTCTCTGGGCAACGTGTTCCAGTGCCTCACCTCCCTTACAGTAAGAATTTCTTTCCAATATCTGATCTAAACCTACTAGCTTTCAGTTTGAAGACATTCCCCCTTGTCCTATCAGTACATGTCCTTGTCAAAGGTTCCTCTCTATCTTTCTTGTAGGCAAGTCTCCCTGAAGCCTTCTCTTCTCCAGGCTGGACAGCCCAACTCTGTCAGCCTCTGTTCATAGGAGAGGTGCTCCAGCCTTCTGATCATCTTTATGGCCTTCCTTTGTCTTATCCCAACAGGTCAATGTCCCTCTTGTTTTGGGGGTCCTAGAACTGGATACAGCACCTCAGGTGGGGTCTCATGAGAGCAGAGTAGAGGGGAAAAATCACTTCCCACATAATTAAACATTTAAAACTCTAGGGACTCTTGTACTGGGTGAAACCTGAGCTCTAGGTAGTATCTTGGATGCCAGTAAACAGCTTCATATCAGCTGCTGCATGGTGGAAGAGGCCCAGCAGTTCTTATCCTGATGTCTGGCAGTTTGACTGCCTCTTGATTACAATCCCTTCCATACTGTTGGGTTTTGGAACTTTAGACATGGTTACAGTTAGTTTTCTTGACAGCTGTGAATGATGGTATGGGTGCTCCAGTGCTTTCTGAGCCCAGAAAGCTGACTTGCTGTGGTCAGTTGGCCTGTGTATGCTCAGATGCAAAGCTGCCTTCTGTGGAGGGTGATCAGCAAGGTTAGGAGAGAAAGGTTCCCTCTGTGAGAAGCAGAGAGCCTGGCCAGCTCATCAGATGTGACTGCCTTGATTTCTGTGTGTAATGCTGAGAGCTGATCAAACAGCAGGAATGGATGCTGCCTGTGGAAGTTGCCTCCAGTGAGGAGTGTGGGACTGGCAATCAGGCTCTATGTGAAGAGTCTCCTCAGGAAACACTGGAGCTGAAACAGAGAAAAGATTCTATACAGAGGTGAGATTTGAACCAACACAAGAATGTGAACAAATCTGGGAAAACAGTGGTTTGAGACACTCTAGACAAAAGGACCTACACTGAAACCCAAAAGGGTGCATTAGCCTCAATTTCCCCAAGTAACTCCTAGAGAGGGAGGCTACTGAAGCTTCAAGAGCAGATTATGGAACCCCATCATGAAATGAAAGACTATGAAAGACTCATCTAGAGAAATGTAGGTAGAAACAAGCTTCCTGATGCAAGAAGAACAGTAGCATGGCTGAGAAAACTAAGGCAGGCTTGAGTAGCTATCCCTGACTATGTACAAAAGGGTGCTGAAAGGTGGCTACTGACCATGGGCAGCACAGACCAGCTCTTCCTTCTGTTCTAGTGTACTCTTGGCCTGGGTCTTGCTGTGGTTTTGCCCTTTTCAGATTGTGGGTTTGCAAGACAGATGGCAGGACAGACAATTTGGGCCTTGACCATAGTTTTTTCTGCATCAGTCATTCCCAACACGCTGGCACTAGAGATCTGAATCTTCTGTCTAATGCTGCACATAGAAGCCTCAAACTCTATGGGGAAATGGGGGAAGTACAGCACTGCCCAAGTCTGATTTCCATAGTTGTGGCTATAAAACAGAACCTGCGTGGTTATCAACTCCTTGGTTGCTGCAAAGCTTGTGATTTTGAAAGCTGTGGAGTTGTAGTAGTTACGCCTTTCTCTTAAAGGTAACCTTTTTCTTTGTTTGTTAGTTGCTGCCTCTTTTTGACCCATATCACAGTAAGCTAAATTACATACAAGTGGTATCTATTGTCTTGCTGCTCTTCTAATTGTAGATTCAGCAACAATGACAAAAATTTTGTCAGTACCAAAGACTTCAGCACTTATATTGTCACTTATATCTCACAGCTAAATTCGTGGCCCTGGGTGATCCTGGCATCAACAGCTTCCCTCGAATAACAGCTGTTACTCAGCTGTTAACACTTTCACTGCATTTGGTGATGCCTGAGGCACAGCAAAGCTGATTATATAATTTACCACATCCTTATGTCCTGGATATAAGGATAAAACTCTTCCCCATGGGGACAGTCAGACATTGAAACAGGTTGCCCAGAGGCTGTAGTCTCCATCCTTCATGGGTTTTATCAGGCTAGATAAAACACTGATTAACATGATCTGACCTCACAGCTCCCCCTGCTTTGGACAGGTGGTTGGACTAGAGATCTCTTGAGAGATCCTTCTGACCTGAATTATCCTATGATCCCACAAAGTTGGCACATCTACCTGCAGCAAAATATTCCCTTCTAATGCAGTGCATGGAATTCACCCAGTGTTTCCCTAAATCTCCACTAAGAATAAGGAATCCAGGCTATGTGAAAGTCATCCTTAGCAAGCATGTAATTTCAAGGCTCTTTCCTGCCATAGCTTCATTCACCCTGATTCACCTTGAGTATTACTCTCATTTAGGGTCCTATGGTTGACAAGACCATTTTCCTCGGTTTCTTCTGTTTCTAGATTCTGGTGTTTCTCACTGAAATCTGTGAGGCCTCAAAAGCAATAATATCCTTTCCCCAGGTACCAATTACTCATTTACAACAAGGAGGACATCTACTGCTCAGCTGGTACTGCTCGATCAGACACAGGCACTTCCTTCTCCAGCACTACAAAAGGCAGACAAAAAAGACAGAAAGAATAGCAGATATCATCCCTTTGGTTCAAGCATTTTTACTTTACCCAATGGCTCACATGTGGATCATCTGGATCATACCATTGGACTTGAGAGGGAACAAACCAGTTTAATGTTCATGTGTGCCCAAGGATAAGGGTTATTCATAAGAGGCAAGCCTTTTCCCAGATTTGAAGGAACCCCATCCCCTGTGCTGTTCAGATTATATCAATAGTGGCAGCTCTTTTCTCAGTAAACCCAGTGCCTTGGAACTTGACAAGAGCTGACAATGCCCTCTGTATCAGGAAGCAGTTTCCTGTGAACCAGTGACTTCTCAGAAAATGTTCTAGGCTGGTGCCTGTGTGGGGTTTTTGACCACTGTTCCTTCACAACAAAACCCCTCCAATTTTGATTGTTCGAACTGAAAATTGAATGTGAAGTCAAGTTTCTGTTTGCTACAGAATTAAATTCACATCCTTTGCTTCAGATAAGCCATAAGCCTGAGACCACCTCTCAGACATGTCTATATGCCCTGTACACATCTGCTCTCCAGTGTATACCTTCGTATTCTTCTTTTGGCAAGGGCATTAGGAAATTCAGATGAGAGCCCACATGTATGATCATAAGACAGCAGAGTCAACCCAGGCAGTTCAGCTAACCAGATCTCCTGAAGTTCTCACTTTAATTTTCAGTAGCATGGCCAAGTTGTTCAGTCTTCTCACATGAGAGCATCTCTAAACCTCACCTGGAATATTGGTTGGCTGGCTTCCACACAGACAGCTTCTTTGGAGTCAAACCAAAATTCCCCAAAGTCTAAATTATATAAGATTCAATATTAAGGAAAAAAAAATAGTGTGTGTGGAGTTTTCTATAGTGGCAAAACACTGGTATCTCTTAGCAGAGACAGATATTTATTACAGATGCATATACACTCCCAGAGCAGAGTATATATGGCCAACATATATCAAAGATCCAATTCTGAGGAACCTACCATTCTTTTCTAATTAAATATCAAAACTGGGAAATGATGGGTTGTTTAATCAGGCCCCTTTACATAATTTACTGTAGGGTAGAAGACCATCCACAGGGTTTTTTTTTTCAAATGTGTCCCAGGACAAGAGCTTTTCTTGATCCTTAAATCTTCTCCTCTCCCTCTCACCCCCCTCCCCTCCCCTCCCTTCCCCTCCTCATTTTTCTCTTTTCCTTATCCTTAAATGCCATTATTCCCCTATAGCTCTCTGAGGGGGAGGCATGACTAGCACCTCACATGACAGCACAGGCGGCGAGCACTGCTGCCTGCTATGAACCACCACAGTCCTCTCCCTTGTCTCCATCCCTGCCTTTCAGAAACTAGAAGAGCTTGTTTGGTTTTTAAACAAAGCTGCTGAACTGTGTCCTGTAATGCCCTATTATCCTACCCGGCTGCAACGTACTGCTTTTGATTTTTGTTTGGCTGGTTTGCTAGCAAACTCTGTTTGCATGTATATGTACTGCACTGGCACGCCAAGAGGCGAGCAGAGATACGTCTATCCAGCTACGTGTTTGGCAAAAACAAACCAATCCTTTTATCACCAAATAAGATGTCATTATAGTCACCCTCTGGCCTCTCCCTCAGCGAAATGAGGCTATAAAAAAAGGCAGGTCTCCAACGCATCCTATTAGAGTTAATGAGAAAAACCCAGTCAAAGTCAGCGGTACAGGGGCCTTAACCATTCTTAAATTGGCGGCGCAGCGCTCGTCGCTGTCGGTGTGGTGAGTCAGCACGGATGGGATGAGCCGGCCGGGTTAGCAGGCACTCCGCGACTTGGCACCGCACCGACTGCGTTATGTCATTGCTCGAAATGTATCAACACCTCGCCCAATCTGTGCGCTTTCTTGGGTGGTTATCCTTGCACCTCCCTCAAATGTGAAGTAGGGGGAGAGCGCTTACAAATTCAGCCTTTGAGTGCGGAGACTCAGGATCTGTGCCAGCAGCTCCTGTCAGCTTTGAGCCTCCGTTTTCCCGTGCCGCTGGGCTCCAAGAGTGCAGATGAGTGCTTCCCATTAGATACTCACAGACACCAAAAATAGACACTCCATTACTGCAGCACATTAGCTGATGGTAATGATAGGGCTCTGCTTACTAGTTCAGTTACATACTGGCAATCTGGCCACTTTGCATGCTTTATTTATCAGGTATTAATTGCAACTTCCACTTATCACCACCAGCCTAAATCACTGCATTGTCTGTTACAGCATTCAGACATTTACTTATTTGTGCTTTTATTATTAGCATCAGAAAACTCAATTACAGGCGAGCAGGCATGCATACACAAACACACAGTAGTAGGTCTGTGCTGATGTTTTTAAAGATACACATCTGCTGATACTAAAAATAGGTCCTTGTCAGCAGCTTGGTAATTTTAGGCTCAATGAGAATTCATCCCCATGGTAACTGTACAGTTGTTGAATCATTTATTATTTGAGCTTAAAAATCACAACAGTGCCAGCAATTTTCATCCTCCGAACATTTTTAAGGACCTTTTGCAGTGTTGCAATACTCCTTGCTCCACACCATCAATATTTATCAAACAAACAGCTCTAGCCCTTGAACCGACTACTTGCTTCTCCTTGGACATACTGGGGCTGGAATACTTGATAGCAGGATGGCAGTTTAAATAAGTTTCACTTTTGTGATAACAGCAGTCCCACGACATGGCTGTTTGGCCAGGGGTAGTACACACTGAGCCCTGCAAACTCGCGATTGGCAAAATGAAGATTTAAAGTGTCGACCTAAGCCTCGGTCTTTGTCTTGAAAGTCAGAGAACAAGATATCTCAGGTCTCTCTGTTGCAAGAGGTTTTGTAGATAGGAGACTGGTAGTTTTTAGCCTCATAGATAGATGCCATTGACCCCAGCCTGTGAGGGGACACACTGCCTGGCTTCGTAGAGATAAAAGCTGTTTGTACTTTCCCTTGCTTTCAGATAATGCTCATCAGCCATCTTGTGCTAAACCCAGGAGAAGTCAGACCACTTGGCTTGGAAAACGTTAAGGTGAAACTCGGGTCCCCTGAGCCCAGAACTTGCTCAGAATCTGTTGTCATGGGGTCTGCAGGGAGTGGGACTGGGGTAAGCTCTGCAGGGTGGAACAGGGAGACAGCACTGTCAGGCTTGAAACAACAGAAATAACTCAGCAGCAGAAATACTTCCAATAGCACACAAATTGCATTGAAATGGGGTGCCTGAGACTAGTTTCAGGATGAACTAAATCACAGACATCAGCTCCCTCACCAGCTGCCCACAAGACTTTTGCACTGCTGCTGGCCATTAGATTTACTAGAGTGCACAATACAGAGGGAGCTGCTATGTTTCAGGTAGAAGAGGTTCAGTCCCTTTTAGTCTGATAAACCGGGATCTGAAAGACTGACCCAGAAACACAGATGCTATTCCCAGGTGCCAGTAAAGTGATACACTTAACAGAGCTGACTCCTTCTGGGTTAAGCATTATAGCTATTATACACTGTTATGACTGATGTTGTCATTTTAGATCAAATGCACTTTCATTGTCTGAGCTTTTAGTAAGTTCTTGGACAAGGTAATCTGCTCTTAACTGCCTCCCATCTTACTCAGTTGTGTTGCACATAACAAAATAAGAACATGCAGGTGCCTTGTACAGGTGCTGTGCAGCTGCCTTCCACCTTAAGCAGCTTTCTGTAAATCTGTCCATACCCAAAGCATGTTGTGCATCACCTTTATGGGATTTGTCAGGTGATCTTGGTGTGCACTGCAGGGACAGGCAGCATCTGCTGTCAAGGGAAGGTCAGTTTCCCCTCATCTGCACAAGTATGATCACCTCTTCAATCACTTCAAGTCACCTACATGCCAAGAGACAATACAGTGGTTTTCCCATGGGCAGGAGCAGGAGTAAGCGGCCCATCCACAAATCAGCCCCCAGCACTGAAATTCTCTCCTGGACAAGTAGCAACTCTTCCTTATGCAAGCATCTGGTAGCTAAGTCTGCTCATTTAATTAAACCAGAAATTTCCTTCCCTCCAGTTGGTTCAGCTGCTATACATTTATCCCACTGCACACACAGAGACAGATATGGAAGACTTTTTGTATTTCCACCTACCAGCCTCTATCTTCTTGGACTAGAAAGCATGCTCTGGCCATACCCTCAGCTGGTGGAGGTAATGCCAGATCTCACCGTGCTGCAGACACACACTTCAATAGCAGAATTACTTGCATTTGGCATCCAAAAAGTTGGTCACAGCTCACAGATTTTATAATGAGTTGGGAGGGGGAGAAAATCACCTGCACAATCGATGAAGCAGAGTTCATTTTCAAACCATTTGTGGGCAAGAGCTTGGTTCCACGTAGTTTTACCCAGCTGCCACACAGTGCTGGGTGGGCAGCTTGGCTCTGCCCCACAGAGCCTCCTAGGCTTTGCCTGTGGAGGTGACTGTGCCAACCCCCCCCCCCACCCCAGCTCTTTCCAAATGGTCTTTTCCCTGTTTTTCCTCACAAAGAGTGAAGATCTGGATAATGACCTCAAACACACTATTACTGTTCTGTGGTGTACAGCTAACCACAGCATCCAGTTTTGCATTGTCGTTTTTTTTTTTATTTTTACCTTGTTATACTTTTTTGATCCCGCGTGGGAGGGAGCAGGGGGAACAACATCCACAGTGATGTTGTGTGATGCCCCAGCAGCATTGCTGAGTAGGGACTCCCACAGCCCGTAAACTTCCAGAATGGTCGTAACCCCAGGCACAGCCATCACCCAAGGCACCTGCACAGTCAGAAGCCTTCACCAGGCACTAGCAGGGGTATTAGTGAACCTGCAGAGCAGCTGCAACTGGTGACTGTGTATGGAAAGGAGACACACCCTGCCTGAGGTTTGGAGATCAGGTTGGGTTTGAAGCTTTCGGTGCAGTCTCCTTGAACATGGACTGCTTTTTAATCTGAAGTCAGAGAGAAATAATGAACATGTCATTCCATCATCCTATTTTTGCAGTTGCTGTCTGAAAAAGAATCAAGTGTTAGAGCCCATCTATCAGCTCTTACTAGTTTTTCTCATCTGCTTTTAACTGTATTTTCGATCTGAGATATTGGTCAGTAACAATATTTATCTATGATTTGTAGAGTAGTGAGAATGGTCCTTTGACCAGAGGCGGCTCATGAGCAGTGGGATGCTCTAGAAATGTTATCACTCCATCACTTTGTACCTACTGTGTGATAGCTTATGACATTTATTCCAGATAATATCCCTTCCCAGTCTACCTGCAAGGCAACTGCATGGGCTGCAACTTTCTAATAAATGGGCTGCTTGGCTCTTCATTTGACTTGTATCTTGCACACCAAGTTACACACCAGTCTCTTAAGAAATGCAGGTGTGCCTTTTCAAGTGACAAGCATGTGCCAGAATCTGCTGTTGCCACTGTCTGCTGAAAGCTGGGACTGCTAGGGAGCACACAGTACAGTCACCTTCCTCTGTAACCTCTTGCTTGCGTAGATATAGGGGCTGAGGCTGGAAGCTAAGCAGAGCCATGGATAGTTCTTTGTTTCCTGGCAGCCAGAGAGGTAGGCAGAGGAACACAAGACAGCACTGACAGAGCCAGAAGCCTCTGGATTGCAGCAGCCCACTTGCATGGACAGACACAAGACATGGGGTTTGGTATCAGAGATCTCAGAGCAAACATAAAATCCCATTCTGCTGCCAATGCTTCTTTATATGGTGATGGACAGATCCTCTCTGGAGGCACCAACGTATAATTCTCTAAAAAGCAAACCAGGCTTGCTGATTAATGTAGGCCATCTTTAATTTTCTCTGCACTCATTTTTGTATACTCTCATTTTATTCCTCTGCTATTATAGTGGGCTCTCACTGCTAAGTGCACTTAAACGTGCATACGAGCCATATGAGAGAGGACCCCCTTCCCTCTCTTCCCATCAGGGATCTGGCTGCAGCAGAGCTGGCACACCCTCAGACCCTGCCCTAACTCCCCAGACTTCAGCAGTAATTCACATCAAGACCTCAGCACTGCTGCCCCAGGCTCTGTGAGCGTGGTGAGCCCAGGACTGCCCTTTTCTCACCAATCAGGCTCACAAATCAGCATAGGATTAGTCATTGATTGCTGGGGTAGAAAAGGCTTGTAGCCTTTGAGGTCCAAACCACTCCTGCATTTGATTTCTCCTCTGTGGTGCAATAAGACTGAGTGGGACAAGCTTCTGCCCAGAGAAAGCCTTGGTTGAGTGTGAGGCAATCCAATGTGATAATGCTATCATCAGGGTGAGAGCAGAGCACAGTGCCTCCAGCTGGTCTTCCCTAAATTTTGCCCGGGGCTTTTCAGGCTGTTTCATTGCCCATGATGGCATAGTGACAGCCCAGTGTTGCTGACAATGCTACTTCAAGCCCCTATTCATCTCTGGCTCTGCACTGGGGCTCCCTCAGGTGTGTAGCCAGTACTGTTGAACCAACTCCAAACTGTATTCAATAATGGCAAACTATTACAGTAAAGCTCTCCATTGTTTCTCGAGGCCCATGGTTGCACTTAGACCCTCAGAGGCATGCCCACCTCCCAAGGTGGTGTGTGGTGGCACAGGGCTGGTTGCAAACATAGCTGGTGAGGAGAAAAGGATTTTAGTATGACATCATGACCCCAGGGTATGAAGTGATAAAGTTGAAAAAACTCCAAAGTTTAGGTATACTCTTTCTGTGTTTTAGACATCACCTAGGCAGTCAGAGCCAGTCAGGATATGATTTATTGGAGTTCACATGGGCTCCTTGCTCAATTATGGTCACTTAATCAGTCCTCGCCTTTGAGCCCAGCCAGGCTGACGTGTGCAGTCACATTTCTCACACAAGTAAATGAAGAAGCAGGACTGGTATTTAATAAATTTTCTCAGTGCAGCGTGGTGCCGCTCGGTATTTGAGCCGTTTTCCAGCTTGGTTCTGTAGCCAGTGCTTTGGCCATGTTACAGCAGCACAGTTTGCAGTGACTCTGCTACTGAAGCATCTTGAATCTGCTACTGAAGTGCCTTGGTTCAGGAGCTGCCACAGGAGGCCAGGATTACACAATCCTGGGGAGACACAGCTACTATGCCAAGTAACTGCCACAGGACATGCAAGGACAGCAGGAGAAGTTTTTATCACCACACTCCCTTTACACCATGAAAACAAATCTTTTTTCCTTTAGTACAGCATGACCTTCTGTCAGCTTAACAAACCAAGCAAGGCAGAGGTGGTGAAGGTGGGTGAAAGTAAACTTATTTTGCTTATGCTTGCTCTGACTGCCCAGGCTTGTTTGCCAAGTATCCTATCTTTGACCTATGGTGTGTAAACAGATCACATGGCTCCCTTTCTGAGTGAGGATGCAGGAAAGAGCAGTTGTTTACATCTCTGTTCAGATGATTAATGATAAAACAACAGCAAGAAAAAGGAGCTTGTACAGATCCATGAGCTGAACATGCCCATCTGAGCACGCACTGAAATAACCAGTTGTTTTAAGGGAAGGGCCAGCCCAGCAAAGACACAGGCTCCTTTCCCTGAGCATGAGACTAGAGAGAGGCCAGGGCTGGATGTGAGATGCTGGGGAATGGGCCATGTGCCTTGCCCACTGTTGTCCTCTCAGAGAAGGGCTGTGGTACTCTGAAAGGATGTTGGGTATTTTGTGTCTCCTCACTATACCTTTCCTCTCCTTCCCTCCCCTCCAGGCAGCATTTTGCTCCTCATGAGGGGCACAGCCCAGCTCTATGCCCTTCCCAGCTCCAGAGAGGTCAAAGATGTGACCCTGGG
Source organism: Neodrepanis coruscans (assembly GCA_013400695.1). NCBI lineage: Eukaryota > Metazoa > Chordata > Aves > Passeriformes > Philepittidae > Neodrepanis > Neodrepanis coruscans. The sequence continues at coordinate 2,009 of VYZS01051503.1, read as the reverse complement.
AAAAGCAGAACAGGACAGAGAGAGGTGGGAGCATAGAAAAAAAAGACAAACTTTTGCCATGTAACACAATGATTTTAAATATAGTCTTTATGAAATTACAATATATATTTTCACATATTTTTCAGATTAATTCCAGTTATTACCTTCATATTACACATTCTTTACACATCCAAACACATGACCAATAGATTCACATCTCGGGTTCAATCAATACTCAATCTCTGAGGAAGTTACATTGTGGAATTGAACTTTCATCTTTACTGATGGAGCCTTGGGCTTTCTAGCTTAAATAAATAAAATGCCTCCAGCTGAGAATCTGCCTAACTGAAGTAATGGAGATATTCAGAGACAGCAAAGCTGTGAGATTTCCCAAATAATTTCACAAAAAGAAAACTGAATATACATGTGTATTGTACACCCTTTTGTAGGAATCACCTAATTTCTAGTTTGTTTGTTTTCTAAAACCTGCATCCATTATAATGGGGTAATATTATTGTACTCAGCTTTAGGTAATCAATTAAAACAGAGTTACTGAAAAAAGTATAAAGGATTCAGTTCTGAAAATAGATTACAAAGATTCCCAAGCATGAGATAGCTTGTGAAAAATAACACAATCTCCAACTCAGATCATATAAAGTTAGATGTACATCCTAATATATAACATCTGAGGCCAGGGTCCTAAAGAAGAAAGCAGTATCATCACTGAAAATGAGGGTGGCAGGGACTTGAAGAGGTCATCTTGTCCATGTCTACACCTCACACTGGGGTCAGGTATACCAGTGCCATCCTTGATGAGTACTTGGCCAACCAGTCCCCAAAGATTACCAGTGTAGAGACTGAGCAGCCTCCCCAGGCAGTTCAGATCAGTATTTAACTACTGCTGCTACAAGAAGGTTTGTTCTGATCCCTTAATGCCTCTTTGTAACCTCATCTCTTTCTCCTGGTCCCATTCACAATGGGAAGAATTTATTTCTTCTCTCCTCATAGTATTTTTTTTTGTTAACATACTGTTCTCATACCTCTCCTCAGTCTCCTTTTCACCAAACTAAGCAATTCCCAATGCCCTCAGTAGGCCGCTGGGGGCTGTTTCCACATTTCCTTTCTTCACTCTACAGTTGATCCACATGTTTCTGCAAATTTTGTGAAAACTGTTGGCCATAACTTTTTGCTGAAGTTTTGCCAGCACTGTACAGAACACTTGAAAAACACTTGAAGGGCATCTCAAACTAAAGGCCCATTAATGTAATCCAACATGAAATGTGCCTTTGTTTTTCAAAAGGCATTTAATTATTGTTGCATCCAGGTTGTGATTTAGCCAAACCTTTTACAGCCTACTGGTTCTCATCCACTTGCTCCCTACCTTTATTTGCTCAGTTGGGATATCCCTGTGCAGTTAATACGCAAAGACACTTCCACCACCAGTTCCCCATTGGCTTATATAGGCTAATTTTCTCTATACAAACTATTAAGTTATAATCATGCTACAAAATTAAAGGCAAAAACATCTTCTCAGAAAGAAAAGTTCAAAATACCATTGAAAAATATTTTGCAGCAATTAATCATGTTCAATGTACTTATGCTTATAGAACAGTAATTAAAAAAAGGCCCTGTTAAATACTTAAGACTGTAACAGTACGGTGTTTGCCAGGAAAAAACACAAATATAGATTACTACGGCTGTAGTGATTGGGGAAA
>VYZS01051496.1:0-10243 GCA_013400695.1 Neodrepanis coruscans | reverse complement strand
TGACATTTAGGAGGAGAAAAGAAATTACAAACTTCCTAAATGCTACCATCTATTGAGAGAATGCAGAGCTCATCTTTTTAATAATTTTGAAAATATTTTAATACTTATTTAATGTGTATCTCTCTGAGTTTGTTCTCCTGTGCTGATTTTCTGAGTATTCTAGGGCTGAAAAATTGTAACTTTAATGGAACTAGAGTAGAACACATGTTAGTATATGCTTTAAAGACCTCGTGGAGTTTTTGTAACCCAAGTGAGAACTTGAAGTTGTCGCTAAATATGCAACATGCACTAATTAATGTACTGTAAAGTCAGTTACTTTCTCAATTGACAGTTTTCCAGGAGAGAGGATAGAAGGTAAAGAGACACCTATTTTTGCTAGATATTAATTGTAGGCAGCAGTCTGTGCTGCTATACACCAGCATTGACAACCAAGTCTTGTCTTTACCCATTGCAGTCTTAATTTTCCTGTTTCTTTTATAGTCTTGCTGTGGAACTTCTATTAGTCTTTTGTGCACACTTCTTTTTTTGAGTGCTGGAAAATCATGAAGTTGTTTTAATTTCATCGCTGTGTGAGTGCTCTGGTGAATTGAGAGGCTGGTTCATCTCAATCTCAATTCTAAAGGGCCCTTTCTCTTTAGCAACTACCCTAGGAAGGCCTCCATACAATCTCTATTGGAAGCTTTTACGTCATTCCATTGCTTCATGAAGAATTTATTAATTTTATGAAGTATGTCTAAGCAATGCATCAGTAATTTATGAAGCTTTCATCATCATTTTTGCAGACTGAGGGCATGTGGGAAATACTATTTGTGCCACTGGAATGATGCTCAGAAAACAAAAATGAATCCATTTAACAGGCTGTGTTACAGCTGTTTCCTACAGCACCAGTTTTGGCTGGGCTTCAAATATGGAAATCCTATGGATGTTATTTGTTCTTGTGAATGTAATATCTGAAAAAAAAAAAAAAAGAAAAATGAGGTGGTTTTTACCTCTTACTGTATGTTTTCCTTCATTTAAGGACAAACTTTGGTGGACCATTTAGTGCAGTAGAGACTGGAACAGGGGACTTTGTATGCTTGCTATTCTGTTGGCATTATTACACCAATGTCAGTGAGTCTGTTGCCTCTAACTATTTTTCTAAGTCACTGAAACCCAAACAAAATGCCCTGCATGGCCAGGTGATGCTGTGCTGGACCTCTCTGTAGTCCAAGGGGAGTTTTATGGGGATCCCTTTTCCCATCTGAGCAGTACAGCTTCCACCTGGAGCTCTGGGACCCAATGGGCAGGAAGTTATTTTTTGTGGATAGAGGAAAGACAGTGCAGTTCTAATGTTAATTGTAAACTCATCTCTCTGGCTTGAGGCATACTGGTTTTTAGAAGACCACATCTGAGAAATTTGCTACTGGAAATAAGGTGTGTGTTTGTGCCATTTTCAGTTTTATCACACTGAGCAAGCCAAGAAAGGCTAAAGATTCCTTTGGGACAATTAAACATGTCTCTTTAGTTAACTGCCTGGATTGAGCCTTTGATGCAATTGATTTATAGANATATGGTCTTTTTGCTCTGGTTATTCTTCTACATGCAAAGCAAGACATGAGGATTATTTCCTTGAAGACCTGAGCATTCTGAACTGCATTAGGGACTTGGCAGCCTCATACATTTTAATTTTAAAGGGCCATTACACTAGTACTGTCATTTTAATATTTTGAATGCTTTGTTCTCAAACCTAAAGGGTTAACTGATTAATGGGTGTTTACTACACAAAAGCTGTAGTTTGTGTGCAATAATTAGAAGGGTTATTGTTCTCCAACTGAAAATTTATGCACTTGGTTTTCATTTACTGACATTTTTTTGGCAACACTGTCAAACTCCTACCTACTCTCTGTAGGCAAGTGATAAATATGCAACGTTCACAATAGACCTATTTTAAAATGTAACTTAAACGGTACCTATGGCACAATAACATGAAAATTTTAGTGTTTACATGTGCTCAGCCCTTACTCCTGGAGTCTGTTGCTGAAGACAGTATGAACACAGTGAACACATTTTCCTTTAAACTGGAAAAGGGCTTCCATTCCTTTGATTCACCTTGACTCTGAAGAAAAGAAACATGGAAGAAGTTGTTTTTAAAGCAGGTTTCATTTCATTGTGGGACTGAAAAAAGAAGTATGCATAAAAGCCATCTGTTGATAATTGAAACAGTAATATCTATTCTTAATGCTTCAGCTGGATTATACTAATAGAGATTTTGAGAGAATGGGAGTTTGGTGAAACAGATTTGAAAGCAGAGACATTTATCCTTCTAAAGCAAGCTTGTAAAATATCAATTTTTATTATTAAATAAAAATCCTAGTGACAATAAAGTCAGTGATAAAAAGATTTCTGTGAATCTTCATTTATTTTCATCAAAGTAAGATGCTAACTCTAATGCTTATGTTTTCTGGTGGGGTATACGTAAATAGATGCCTTGAAAATGTCCAGTATCCACAAGAATATCCGGATAGGAACAAAAATACCCATTCAAGCTCTTCTTTAGTATCTTTTTAGAACATATGTTGTGCACTAAATTGTAAAGAGCTAACAAGTATCCACTTGGTATAGAAATCCCTAATTATACATTAAAAAGCTTTGTAAGAGAAAAATTCTGAAAGTGCTCAGAGATGATCTTGTGTTCATGGCTGAATGAATTTCCTTGGCACCAGTGATCTTCAGTTCACTGAAGGGGGAAATCAGGAGTGCTAAATAATTAGCTAAAGGTGCTTGGCAGGTTGTAGATCGAATACTTGTGATACAGATGTACCCACTGCATGTGTTGTATTGTTCATGAGCATTGCAAATATGTCATATAAATTGTATTTTTAGTGCAGAAAGTGTGTTCAGGTCACAGGTTTTCTGCATCATGTATTATTTTGATTGTGATTGGGAGAGGTAGGTGTGTGGAATAATTTAGAGGTATTCATCCTGATGTACTCTGGTTTTTCCAGTTTTTTGTTGTGGGTTTTTTCTTTTGAAGAGAGTCTATGGCCAAGGAAAATGAAACTTTAGTCACCTTTTCCACCACCTACATGTATGCTTTAAGCTATAATAATACAGGCACTTTCTGTGTGGGCTGGCAGTTCAGTGTAAGTCAGGGTAGTTTCATTATATTTGTACTTATAAGGTGTTGGTACACACATTTTAGTTGTAGATCCTTTTTCTGCTTATAGAGATGCAAACTGGAATTTCAACATACTTTTTCAATTGCTTGTTCTCTTTCTTTAATACAATTTTTGAACGTCATTATTTTCTTAATTACGTTTTGCCAAGTTTAGTTCCATCTAATTTTTAAAGTTAGAATAGCAGGGAGAAGAATGAAAGTGAACAGGAAATATCCCTGAATTTTTTTTAAGGCTACCTAAATATGGAGAAATTTAATTTGACATTGTTCTAAAAACGAGAAAATCCATCCAGAAGAAATAAAACGACTCTGCCAGAAAATAACACAAAGTATACAGTATGAAGGTTAAAGGCTTAATGAAAGGATTAAAGCACTCCTAGGGGTATTCTGTATGCACCTGCCCTATGTTTTATGAGCTCTGCTGTTGAGAGATGAACTCTGGGTTTACTCCTGCTAGAGGATATTTTGTGTGGAAGCTGCTGCTTTTATTTATATCACCATGGGATATATGTTCTCACATGCAGAGGATATGTGTTCCCACATGCGTACAAATACATTGAACACATAGTTTTTGTATATTCATATGTCCCCAAGGGCATCAGAATAGCACAGTCTTCCCCCTCATATAACATGTGACCACAGTTTTCAAGCAACTTTTGATATTTTGGGCCTTGTCCTGACATTGTGGACTTTTATACTTTCTGAGTTCCTTGAAGGTGCCAGCCAGCCAAGGCAGTATCTCTGGCAGCCTGGCTTCCCCAAGGGTGTCTCCTATTCAGACTTCTTGAAATTTCTTACCTAGCCTTTTTATACCATTTCTGGGGTATCTCCATTCTTGGGCCATTTTATCTTCTCTGCTTCAGAAATAAAATTAAAACCTTGTTCCTCTTGACTGAAAACTAGTACAGCCCAGCTGATCCGACTGTTCTGCATTTGTATTCAAAACTGTGGATCCTCATTCTGTGCAAGAAATCAGGTATCTGTTGTTGTCAGAAGAGATTGTCCATTGGTGTTACAATGAACTTTATGAAGGGAGACCACTGCTCTGTTTCTTGTTCTTTCTTCTATACCTGATATTTTTAAGGTAGCCCTTGCAGTAAGTAATATCTCCCTTCCTCTGCTCTTAATGCTCTGTCATTCCTCATCAGCTTCCAACGCCAGAAACCCAACTGGATGTTGCTTCTAGGGCTGAGCTAAAGAAATCCTCTGTGTAGAAGTAATTTTCTATGCTCACTTTTTGGAGTTTAAAAAGTAAACAGCATATGTCCAAGAGTGTGTGGGAGGCAAAAAATGCATACACTTAACAACTTGTGTGCTTCACAAAGCATGGACTAGCTCGCTGCAGAAACACAGTGCTGATACTGATAGCATGTGCTTGACAGAAATTTGTAGGAAGAGAATAACCTTAATAAAGTGTGTGAATCATTAACAGTCTAATGGAATTGTACTGAAATAGTTAATGCATATAAAGCAAATGTCATATTTTTTCCCCAAATATTTTTTCTGTACATTTTGCACATGGATTTATGGCTGATGGAGTCCTTTTACTAAAGGTTCATTCCTGTATTTACATTTATGCTTAACTTCAAGCTCACAGATATCAAAACAAACACTGTCACAAAACTGAGTATACATGCAAGTGCTTATTTATACCGTGTACAGAGTTGTGATTTTTTTTTCCCTCCATCCTTTCCTTTGGTTTAATCACATGAGCAAAACTAAAGGGCAATTGATGTGGTGTCAGTTTGGGAAACCACTTTCACTCCCTTACATTCACCGCCCCAGATCTACCTCTTTTAGTAACTCTCGTGTTTGGTTTTCAGCCAGCAATTTTGTCATCAGTCAGAACAAACTTATCTGAGATACCAGACTTGCAAGAATTTTTTTCAAAATTACTTTATTCCTAAATGTCAATCAAAAAATGTCTTTGTTTATAATCTTTTAAAACTGTTGGAGAGGCTCTGCGTGAATGTCATGATCGGAGTTGTTTGAGTGGTTCTGTGATGTGATAAGGATGCTTTTAGCTCCTGTTTTGGGAAGGTCTCTGAGCACACGTCAGCAAGCCCACACAGAGGCTCTGTGCCATCTGCTGCTCACACCGGAGAAGATGGAGACTGGGGGCTGGATTAGGTGCTCAGTGGAGATTTTTCTGCTGTTGTTATTACAACGTCACACTGGACCTTCACAGAGCAGAGCAAATCATTAGGAAATTTGCATGTTTTAGCAGCAGGAGTCGGGCGGACCAAAGGCAAAAACTGATGACTCCCCCTTTGAAGCAGCCAGCCCCACCTCCGAGGGCTTGTCCGGAGCGTCTCACTCCTCTCCCGCAGACCTTGCGGTCACCGGCTCCGCCGGCGCCTGACAAAACCTGACTTAATGACTTTCTACGCCACATTCACCCGCTGTACATTAATGAGGATTTTTTAGTTGTGTTCCTGCTTTTTGTCTCTTTTAAGACTTCTTTCAGTGTTTTAGCATCATGTTCAAAAGGCTAGTCAGACTTGTGTGCTCGCAGCCTCATTAAAATTCTGTTCTGCACATCCTCTGACTCACACTTTATAATCTATCAGAACACCTGTTTTCTTTACAATGGCCACAAGGCAGCTCAAAACACTGTGGTATTTAGCATTTAATAATGAGCACAAGATATGTATTTTTTGACACTTAAAATTTCCTTTAGAAAAGCGTATGGAAAAAATCCTGGTTTGAATGAATTATCTGAGTTCTCTCGTCTTCCCTCCCCTCCTCCCCATGTTTCACTATTTGAATTTTGACAAAACTCAGTAATTCTGTGGCAAGTGGAGAATTCCTGCATGACATTAGACAGCGGTCCTGACAAGCAATGGTGGAATCTATGGAGCAAGAGCTTTACCCATAGTATTAACAGTTTTTAAATTTGTTAGGGCAGGAAGTGATTTTGTATCTACATTTAAATAAGAGCCCTTCACAAGCAGTTCATTGTAACTCTACCCCTATGAGGATGCTTAGAAGCTTAAGTATATTGTTAACATCTGTCTCTTTATCATTCCATTACTTAAATCAATAGTGGGCATTGCAAACAATTTTTCTTTTAGTTGCAGTCTTTTAGAATTGTAGTATTTAGCTTAATATTAGCCATTTGATACAGAAGCAGTTTGAGGGCTCAGCATGGGGTGAAAAATGTGATCTCAAAGGGGGAAAGCCTGTCACTGTTATGTAAGCGAAGAATCATTTCCCACTGGATATGAAATTCTGTATCTTTAGTGCCCTAATAGAGGACATACTGCAAGTTGATTATTGTAATCCTACAGTGTTATCTCATCAGTGAGTGGATTAAGGGAGTTCTTTCTGCTGAGGGGTCAGAATAAACATTTTCATTTACTCCCTGCTGTGTCACAGACAAATAGAGGTGTTATCTAAGAATGTTTCACCACACATGGCAAACATAACTACAGTAATGTATCAGTGATTCTTGTTCCAGCTTTCCACTGTCATACCAAATAGAACATATGCTGAAAGTAAAGTCAAAGAATGGTCACTAAAAGGGGAAAAGGTAGTATTATACTTAATGTAGAAGCTCATATTCCTCTCTAATTAAATTAACTCACTTTGGTTCGGGTTAGTAAATTTTCAGGTGTGGGATATTGCATGTCATTTTTATCAGGAAGATGAGTTCACAACCTGAGTTGGTCCAAGAGTCAGGTATATAAATTATTTTGAAGGAGAAAGTTGAAAAGATAAGGAAATAAATGTGCAAGTAGAGGAGATAAGTGTCATAGGCAGATTTGAGATTGTGTCAAGGAAATTTTGTTAAAAAAAAGATTGTGCCTAAGTTGCTTACCCCATACACTCTTCTGGGAAGTTTTCATAAAATACCATAAGGAGTAGTGATTTTCCTTTTCCTGCTAAACGTTGTTCTTTTTGAAAACTGCTGCTCCCAGGATGAAACCTCCTTCTCTGAATGAAATGATCGCAGGGCACATTTTAGTACAAGAACTGTTCTTGGTAAGCCAGCAGCCAAATTGTGTGTGGCATCAGAGCACTGGAAGGATCAAGGGTGACAGCAAATGCAAAGGGAGAACCAGTATCACATTAAAGGAAGAGACCTGGAGGTGCCTAATGTGGAGGGTTCCTGAGTCTTGTAAAGCAGGTGTCAGCTCAGTTCTGTGGTCTGAATCTCTCAGTAGGTACTGCAGGGATTTATAAATAGAAAAGGCATTCTCTTAGATGACTGTGGAGTTGTTAGCTTCCAGTAATTCTTAGAACTGATTTCTTCCCTATATGGCTTATATATCTAAAAGATATTTTAAAAATACATGGGCAATATTCATGAACAATACATAGAGAAAAAAAAAGTGATCAAAATGCAAAATCACTGTGGAATATTGCCAAGATTCCATAATCTGTAGAGTGTTCTTCAAAGAGAGTGAAAAATAGTGGCTGAATGTCTTGATATATAATGAACAAAGTATACAAAGACAACTGAGCTCAAAATTGAAATTGTGTCTCTACGGAGAAATCTTTAACAAATTTCCTTCTTTGCAGAAGGTACAGGATCACGACCTTTCCCTTTTAAGGTTACTGTTGTCCCCTATCAGCTTCTTTCCCTCCAAGCAGAGTTCTGCACAATGATCAATTCTAGCAAGGCTGATATAAGAGCCCCTGACTAGATCCTGCTCCCCTTCTCCCTCCTGGCCCTGTGACAGTTCCTGGAGTTGTGCAGGTGAAATTTCACGGGTGACATTTCCACATCAGTTTACAAGTAACACTCGGTTTGGGGTTTCTTTTGTGTTTGGTTGTTCTGTTGGGGTTTTTTTTTCATCATAGAGTAGTTACTCTAAGTGAGATCCTCAGCTCCTGTGTTTGCAGTTGTGAGCTGAGGAAGGGAGAACTGGCAGGCTGGGCAGGGATGAGTGGGTGCGACAGGAGGAGGGCAGGATCTGTTTACACTGGGTTCAGCACCAGCAAAAATTACAGGCATGGAACTGCACTCTCAGCAGACAATTTGATTACTGAGGCACTGCTCCAAGCACATGATTTATCCACGTAGCTCAAAAGAGATAGGAATAGAGCCAGTGTGCTAATGCAAAGTAAGAGTTTCAAATAGGGGTTAATCAGATGTGACAAAATAGAATGAAATATAGACAGAATTAAACAAAACATATGAGTGTTACATAAAAGAGTGAACTTAAACCACTAAATAGAATAAAACATAAAATACTAGTTACATGACATACTAAGATCTGTTTGAATGTGGTTTGCCACATGAGAGGTTTCATTATATCATTCATTTGACAAAAACAAAGACGTTTTCTCCAGAGCCTAAAAGCAGGAGTATAACCAAGGTCACCGTGCATTAGATTTGCTGGTGCAGCAGAGCATGGCTGTGACCACGGGGGCTGGGGAAGCTCTGAGGACATCACACACATGCTCCTGGGTGAGTGCTGAGACTCCAGCAGTGACTGGCACAACAGTTCATTGTATAACTTCTGTATCTGATGTAGGAATCAAAACTTCACCTAGGCTGATCTAGCTGCCAGCTCTTGGTCTTCCCAGTTCCCATCAGAGAAATGCTTATGGAGTACTGTGTTGGCATAAAACAAACCTTGTCAAGATTTCTCTGTGTGAGATTTATGCAGAGTGAAATAAAAGTGTGACATGGACACCTGATGCGTGAGTCTTCTGTATGAAGCATGACATTTGGCAACAGAGACAGTGCTGAGCTCTGCAGACCTGCCAACTTGCACTCATTTGGAGTGACTCAGGCATTTTTCCTGTTGGTTGTGCGCAAATACCTTGCTAAATAGCACTTGAAGTTACAAGGGGGGTTTATGCAATGAAACATTTAAGTATTTTTTAACAGTGCTTCTTTAGACATATGTTTTCCTTCTGTTCTTTAATCACAGTTAGCCTTTCAAAACAAAATCTATATGGATTTTCAACATGAATAATTAAAAGAATATGTTCTGCTTTTGTCTCCTTGTCTTACAGCAGCATGATTTGGATCTTCATTTTTTGTTAAAGCTCACAGTTCCACTGGGGAACTGGGGCACTAACCTTAACTACAAGTTAGCTCCCATGGCTTAGTTATGGGCAAAAAAGAAATACAACCCCAAAGTCAAGGTAATGAAAATATTACTCTTAGGCCACATGCAGCTGTTACAGAAAAAAGGAGGAAAGGGAGAGGTGAAAAAGGAAAAATCTAAATAAAAACATAACTCCCCACATGTCTCATTAATAATACATTTAAAGTTGTTCCATACACTACCTAGCATCTACCCCTCTTCAGTCTGGGACAGAGGCTCTGGTGTCATTCGTGCAGGAAGGAGGATGAGGAGTTCATCTTTGGCTGGGAAGAGCATGATGCTGCTCTTGGGGATTTTTCTTCCTCCTCATTTTAGGAACACTTGAGGCTGTCATTACACTTCTGACATGTTTTTGCACCTTGCTCCTTCTCCACAGATCTGCAGCTCTGTGTAACATCTGTATTTACTTTACATTTAGTCTCTCATGTGCCTTAGGCTTGTTCCGTGTTTTCTTTGTTACCCTTAAAACAGTTTTGCCCCTCCCAGGCCTGAGCCCCTGTCACCCTGTGACCTTTCTTTTGGTGCTGCCATGTCACAAAAGGGTCAGAACTATGGAATGCAGCCCAGATTGACTGTTTGTCATTACAATTTCTTTAAAAATTATGGTTATTTCACACAAGTATACAAAGCTACAAATAAGTAACAGCAATTAGACAATAGTCACTCGGTTGTTAAAATAAATCATCACTAAAGCTTAAAAACAAAGATCCAGTGAGGTGGGACAAGCCCAGACAAGACTGGCACAGCCAGAGGCCTGTGCTTTGGGGTACCACAAATCCTGGTGCCACACAGACACTGCCAGTGCCTCTTCTCCTGGCATGAAACAGGTCATCAAGTTCTGCTGTCTGGTTCCCATAGGATTGTCCATTGCTCCCGTCTTCCTTACATGCTGTATTTATACTGATGGTATCATTGAAGAGAGGATGAATAATAACAATGTGATAAGAGCATTTTTCACAGATTTTTGAAGAGATGGAAAATGAAAGTATATATTTTCTTAAACTTAAATAATTTCTGAATG
>VYZS01051489.1:29385-46743 GCA_013400695.1 Neodrepanis coruscans | reverse complement strand
TTCACAAAAGGTGGGGGTGACTCAGATTACTCAGCAATCAGACCTTTTTCTGAGTAATCCTATTTATGGCACTTGACTCTGAAGGCTAGTCAGGAGTTAATGGCATTAGGACATTTGGTCCTTGTGAAAGGTCTCTATACTATTTTTTTATTTTATCAAGGCTTATGTTTATTAACCCTAAAGAGAAACAAAATAAAACAATTGCTAGAGGTGAATAGTTTCTTATTCCAACTCCACAAAAGAAATAAAGTGAGACGTAGAATTGGCTGTTACTTCTAGAATAGCAATGTAACTTAAGATTTAATACTTCATGTATTCATTTGGACTTGGCAGTGTTAGGTTTACAGCTGGACTTAATATTAAAGGTCTTTTCCAACTTAAATGATCCTATGATTCTGTGTTCTCTCACAGGACAACACACCACCTTCAAGTTCAAAACTACCACATATAAAAAGTAATAAAAATTTTCTGGCCTATTTTTTCTATAGCCACAGACTTCTTACTAAAGAATAACTAAAAGTAGAAACAGTAAAGATTGTTTCAGCAATACCATCAGGTTTAGACAAGATTTTTCAGTTTTCAGAACCAAGGTCTATTTGTCTGTAAATTATGAAAAGTATCAATCTTACCCCATAGTAAAACTGCAACACTGTTTTAAAGTACTTTGAAATGATCGAAAGAAATGTTACATGGGTGCACAAATACAGACATATGTTCTAGATATTTTCTTTTCCAGGAGGTTAATAATTTTAGCTGAACAGGCAAGCTCATTACAGTGCTGTATGGTTGGTCATTTGTAGAAATACTACTTCCATTATATTCAAATGTATTTTAAGCTTGTGATGTGCAAGATACTTGATGGTTTGAAAAAACTACTCAAATTTCTTCTCACAAACTTTACACTATTCCTTCCCATCCTGTGCCTCCCTGGTTTGAAGTTTGCAAAAGCTTTTTTTTTATTACCTTTTAGGAGAATTTTTGAGGATGTAATAATTTACTTAAGTAATTAAAAATAAGTTAGGCAGTATATAACTCTGAAATCAAGAGAATTGTAATTTCCTATACTTTTTCCTGAGGCTCAAGACTGTTTTTTTCATGCAGCACAGACAACTAGCCAAATATGCTCATTATCTACAGCTTTTAGCTCTTTGAGAGAACTCAAGCAAACCACTGGTCAATGAGATACAAGGTCTCCTATCACTCAATTTTTATGCAAAGACATTATGCCATTTGGTAGCAGAATTAAGCATCTTTTCCACCATACAATCCACCTGAACATTTATTTTCCAATATAGGCCTTTTCAGGCTTTGTTTCAGTAGTTTTGTCATGAAGACTGACAAATGTACATATGGTAAACTAGTTCTGTTTGCTTTTTACCAGTCTACTAAAATAAACACCTGCAGTAATAGCAGTAGTAGCTTTGTCTTTCCTGTCCAAATCTTATAGACATGCATGTGCCCAGTGGAGTGCTCTGCTGCGCAGAAATCAGGCCCAGCCACGTGTCACTTCACCTTTGATCACTTTGCTGTCCAGGTATGGTAAACTGTTATTGTTACTTCACAGAAATCTGTTTACCAATGTAAACTGACTAATTCCCTACCTTCTGGGCCTACCAGACATGCATAATTTTGTGAACAGAACTACATGCAATGCTATTTTTGTATGTCAGTAGCTCAGATTAACTTTAAAGCTGTCCTAGATACCTGTCAAGAAAAGTATGGGCCATTTTCCTCATCACTGCACTGTGATCTATCTGTTCACACAAACTAAACTTTTTCAACAAAACCCTGGTTTAATCTGTCAATAGAATATTTTTCTCCAATTGCATAATCACGGATCTTTCTGGTGTACTATACACTCTTACTGATAATGCTAACTAATCAGTAAAGAACTCAAGCCCTTACACTAAATCTGGAACCTCTGGTCTGTACAAGTGTTGATCTGCTGCAAATACTTCAAAAGAAGTGATGTTAATAATGTAAACAGGAACAAGTGTTTGCAGCAGAACTCAAGAGAGTTTTTCCTCTGACTCCACAGTCCAGTGCTGTGCTGCTATGGCAGCCAGCACAGCAATGCCATGATACAACAGTCAGTGGGCACACGCAGTCCTATCAGCTGCATTTTGGTACTTCCAGACTAATGTCAGATGCTCTTACCCAGAAACTGCTGCTGCTGGCAAGATTTTGCTGATTGTTGTAAGAGACAAAAATTCCCAGGAAGTCTAGTTCCGCAATTTCCTTATTAGAAACAAAGAGCCACTGACAAGAAAATACTGAGAGTCTGTTTATCAGTTCCTGTTAACATGAAAATACTATGTGCCCCTCTAACTGCTAAGTGAGGAAAGGTTCTGGCATCATATGCTGAATCTTCATGCTTCCTGTAACAGAATTGATTGTACTATTTTATTTAGTGTTTTCCCATGTTGAGGTATTTGCAGCTAAGCTGGATGACTGTAATTGGAATGTCAAGGTTCCTGCAGGAAATACGTTTTTATTGCTGGTTTTGCTACTGCACAGCTTTTATGTGGAAGTTTTACTGCTCACTTGTCTGTAGGATGCAGTTTCATTACACAAAAATCTCACACCGCCTTTTTATCCGGTATTACACAAACAGTATCTATGCCTTGTGGACCTCACAGCTCCTGCACGCTGGAAAGCTGAAAGACATGCTCTGTTGTGCCACACGGCCACTTCAGTTCTGCAGTGAAATACCCACAAATTAACAAACAATAAAACTCAAAAACCCTAAGACATATCAGCTTTTCCAAAGCACAACAGCTGAATTCCATTCCTAGCCAGCTAATGGTTCTAACTGGTGCCACTATTTGTGCTGCCTAAGGTCTCATGAAGTCTTGGCATTTCTCCTAGTTTTCTAGGTCTGGAATTCACTCAGTCTCTGCTGCTCTTACACATTCTGAATTACCAAGGTACTTAGGCAGGTGCCTATCTTAAAACGCCCAAGTAGTCCCACTGATTTTAATAGGATTATCCATGTGTTTCAACTTAGTCATGTGCATAAGTACCTTTCAAGTCCAGGCTATAGTTTTCTATGGCTCCCAAGAAGTTAAGGGTTTTTTCTCACAGTAACACTAACTTTTGGAGGGGATGTAAATAAGGTTGCTGTGTGGTCGCATAATGATCAGGTGCGCCACAGCTGAAACAAAGATCAAGTGTTCCAGAACTGTAATGATGCAGAGACACTATAAATATAGTGAAGGTTCAAAGAAAATATTAAGAACAGGTGCAGCACAGCAGCAAGCCAATTTCATTTACCCATTTCTCTGTGTTACCAGTTTTTTTGTGAACATCTGACTTTTTCAGCTGTCTTGGTATATTTGCATTTAAAATACAGTCTGCATAGTCCCAGAAGATATATACCTCAGACGAAAAACTCAAGAGTGTCAAAACCGAGAAATTCACCAACTGTATTTCACAAACTGAATCCTGGATAGGTAATATTTGTCAATGATGAAAACAAACTGCTCTACAAGAGAAAGCATCTCTGGAGATTTTCAAAGAAGTACCTTCAACTTGAGCAAAAAGTCCTCAAAACTCAAAAGAAAAAGAAATATTTCCCATTTACAGGACAATTGGAGAAAACTAATAAATAATACAAAGCTGTTCTGTTAATGCATTGACCATACAGTACAGTATGTTTTTATTGTTAAGGATGTATAAGTACTAGTCATGCTACAAGAACTGAACAATCCTCAATAAGCTATTTTACAGTGAGTTATTTTAACACAGCCAGCATTTCAGAGGACTCGTATTTGGGTTGAAAATTTGAAATACAATTTAAAGCAATATTTAAATGAATATTCTCAGTACCAAATCAAGTTTAATGTTCATTTGTTGAAGTTTTGAATCACAACACAAATCTGAAGTACATTAAGGGACTGGAAATCCAAACAGCTATCTTGCTGATCTCCTGCCACCTGTACAAATCTCCTCAACCTAAGGGCTGGATGACACACTTCATCACTACCTCCTCGGATTATTAAAAGGTTAAAGTGGCCTTTGTTTGCCGGGAGGAGTTTCCCTCCGCTTGTGACCAGAGCCGCTGTAAACAGCCCAGCTGAGAGGAAGGAGGAACCTTCTCGCACGGCTCCAGCGGCACCCGGCGGCCACGGGCGCTCCTGCAGCTCATTCCATGGCATGGGAACACCTTCGCCCCCGGCCCTGGCCAAGAGCTCCGGGTGCACTTGGGTAAAAACAACTACCCCTCGGGATAGATAGCTTAACAAAAAGAATTATTATAAATACAGTTCGAGTTTTAACCCGAAAAATAATCGAATACACAGAGTGGCATTTTTCTATCTGCATTCACAATAGGTTGTAGCTAAGAATTGATTTGGATTATTTATCAGATGCACATTTCTTCTAAATATTAACATGCTGTTAACAGAAAAATCTCACAAGGACTGATATCTACATTAAAAATATCCTGCCAGAATATCTCAGTCAAAACATATTTTACTAGATTGCTCATGTTAGCAATGTATTGACAGTTCAGTGCCTGGAAATTACCTTCCCTTCTTGTAATAAACCCGCACAAAGTCAATTCTTTCAAAACCAACATTTTACCATCACTCTACTGTGCAGCAAACTTATTCTGCCTTCTGAACTGTACTGTATCACTTACTGGAAACATCAGCATTCCTATTAAGCTAGGGAGAAGACAAAAAATAAAATACCTTTGAGTCAGGAGTTGTGTGCTGCACTATGAATGTAACAGCAGGTTATAAACTGTTTGAATTCTACCCTCCAAGCAGGCAGAGGAAAACAAAAAAAAGTTGAATGAAAATGCCTAGCAGGAAACAGAGAATATAACCAATAAAGGAAAATGGCATAATGTGGAAAAAAAAGCATAAAAAGCCTCTCAAAGGCAGTTTTCATTTCCCTGTGAATATATGTGGAATTTGCTTTTGGATAAAATGTGCAATATTTTCCTGCAAAGCCTGTAAAAGCATCCAGGAAATACCCAACTGGTTCCCCATCCTGCTCTTATAATCATAATTATTTCTGTCATGAGCTAAAATATTCCTACTCTTCTAATGATTTCTGCATTTCCAAAAGCTTTTGAATACTATAGACTCAGCTGGCATTTTCCAAATTTAGATATAATAAAGGAACACTTTATATCATTACGTGTGCATATTAAGATAAGCCAGTTCAACTTAGTATCAGAATATAATATTTCCTCTAATCGTTCTTGTTAAATATATATTCAGAAAATTTGTGTGTTATAATCTGTATTTCTTACTATAGTTAATGTTTGTCTTAAATTGTATGTGAACGAAGCAGGTGCATGAAATAAACAGTTGTTTGATAGCTCAGGGGATGCTCCTTTCTATAAGGAACTGGCCTGAAGCAGTGATAAGGTATCCCACAAGGCCAGTTTCAAAATTACTGCTGACTGGTTGATCTGTGCATAAAAGATATGAAGATTTTGCAGAAAAGGTAAAAACCACACAGAGCTGTGTCCAACATGCAATGCTGCTTCTGTAACAGGAAAATCCAGCTTAAAAGAATGTGCTTCAACTTGACTATTTATTTAGTCAGGAGGAACAATTCACAAAGAGACTGCAGGTTGGACAACTGGCCATGTTAGGTCTGACCCTTTTGCAGGAGAAGCAGATTATCAGCCAGCCAATCGCTTCAAGCAGCCATGTCTGAGGGGCATGAGCTACTCAGGAAAAGGCAGCAGAAACACAGACTTGCAAACCTGCATGACTCTCCCATGAAAGACAGAGGGAAACAGATCCCAGTCTGGCCCGAGCAATGGGTGAGTGATTTGCAATGCCAGCATGGACTCAGATTCTCATGCTACAAGTGAACTGGGTTCTTACATAGAGCCAGAATTAATAGGGTGAGACTGAGATGGAAGAGGAGTCAGGTTCCTCACCCATGCATCCATGGAGGTGGGAATACAGGCAGCTTCAGCCCTAGAAAGGCTGGAGGCTTTTCAGGAATCTGTAAGCCTGTACACAGGAGTTACTGCAGCCACTGTCTCAAGGGGTGGTGGAAACACAAAATAAAATGGTTACACACAAGCATTTGAAGATTTAGGTTGAATTTGGTTTTCCACACAGAAATCACTAGTAAATTTCAGAAAAGAGGAAACCCATAAACAACAGTCTCTATACACATCAATTCTGCAATCAGCTCCAACCTAAAGGACAACAATTAGCTCCTAACAGTGGCTCCAGAAATTTAAATGAAAAAAATACCAGCCCTCAAATCATAATGCTTTCCATGTACAAAGGTTGATGTCTACATGAGGAGTTATCCCCAGAGCTACACAGAGTTTAGCTTCACTTCTTTGGGTGATATTACACAGAAGGACAACCTTTCCTTCAACTGAGTGGTATGATGCTGGGCCCAGGCAGCATCCAAATTACCCTGTCTTAATCAGTGACAGATCTTACAGTGGGATATCACTTGGTAATACCATTTTCATACTAAAAATCTGTTCTTGCAGATCTTTCATAGCAATTGACTCTTTCCTGATTCCCTACAACTACAAGAACCTCTGGATTAATCCAAATACTGTTGCATTACTCTAATGATAGCAGTTGGTACTGAACTACTGCTTAGAAGCAACATCCTGTCTTTGTGACAATTCAGCATTGTTTATAGTCAGAGGAGATGAACATTTTTATTTCATAACAACTGCACTAAAAGCTGTCTCCTCTCTCCTGTTACTTTCTTCATTTAAATATACCAGAACATATACTGTATCTACCACAATCTATTAATAAATTAAATCACTGAGAAAGAAAAAAACTAAAGTCCACATATAAAACCAAAATGGCAATATAGTAGACTCCAACAAGTGGGAAATAAAATGAACAAGCAACTCAGCTGTTCAACAATGCTAGCCCACATTTTGTACAATAATACCAAAAGGTCCCACATTTAAAAAGTGAACTTAGGAAATGGAGAGAATTCAGTCAAAAATACGGAAAGCATATACTTACCTGCAGTTCCTAAGCTAAGTAGTACAGCAACCCAAAATGCCCAGAACACAATGAGAATTAGAAAGGTCCAGAGTGGTTGGAACAGGAGGAAAGGAATTCTGCCGATGATTTTACCAACGATTCGAAAGAGCTGTACAGTGAAGCGAAGCCTCTTTCTTAGTACAAATATAAGGGAAAGCAGAACAACCTGTTAGAAGAAATAAAAGGACAAATTGTTGGGGGTTTTACCTTAGGAAAATTATTGGAGTGCAAAAATGTGGGATCAGGGGATACAGATTTCACAAAGACACAACAGCAAGGCATTTTACACAATCTTACTGAACATTGGAAAATGTTCCTGAGACATTGCCTATATTCTCAAAGAGCCTGTGAATTAAAATCTGGTTTTCTGAAATAATTGCTACTTGTTTTTTAGAACAAAATAGGATTCTTAAAACCTTCATTCATCTAATGGAAACAGTCTGTTTTGCCTTACAGCAAACATAAATGCACATTACACACTACACATTGCTTTCACATACCCTCCATATAAGCAGATCTCAGAATTTATTCTCAATTTCAAATTTGAAAGGAATAAGGAATTATTTTTACTGTGGCAAAACTGCTGTAGTTCAAGTTTTCAAACCACAGACCCTGCCACTGCTTAGGATAAAATGCTACTTACGGTAACTATGGTTGAGAAGATAGCATATCCAAGCAGAAACTTTACATTTTCCTTTTCTGTTTCCAACTCAATGCTGGGATCATTCCTGTAGTCATAATAGAGCCACCAGAGAACACCTGAGACAACTGAGCAGACGAGCAGCATGAGGGCGGGCAGTGCTCCCTAGGCTGCAGCAGCTGCTCCCACCAACTCGGGAATACTGTCACCCAGCAGAGAGGGACAGCATCCATGATCACAGAGAGAATTTGCACAACGGTCTGTCAGTCTGAGGCAAAACCACAGTAAAACGCTTGGTTTTCTCGCAGTTATTCTGAAGCTTAGGCATGCAATTTCATGGAATGCTAACTTTCATGGAATGACAAGCTTCAGCTGGATGCATTCCTATAGTTCTCCCTTTCTAAAGCTGGCAGTATAAAACCTCAGTAAACATTCTTAGAAACAGTAGCATTTTCATAATTGCATTTATCTGCCAAAAGAAATGTTGTTTCCAGACATCTATTAAAAAAACAATAAACATCATCATCACCCCAACACTCAGCAGCTCTAACAGCACAGCCAGACCTTGGCACCGAAAGGCAAGCAGGCGTCAGCTTAGAAATGGCTGTGCTAAACTGAAAGTTACTGAGGATGACCGGGGAGATAAAGGATAGCTGTTTGTTCAGCTGCCTCTCCTTTGGTTAAGTGAGGTGAGGATCCATTTAAATAAGTATATAATAGATGGCAAATATACTTACACAATAACCCAAATACAACCAATGCAATCAAAGTATGGACCAGAAGAGTCCGAATGAATCTGAAGGCTAAAACCAGTATAAGAGAGAAGGCTGAAAAATAAATAAAATAAGCTTAACATGAGTGTTACAAGTAATTTAACTGTTTTGTACATTAAACATAAATTTAAGGTTCTTCTAGAATTTGGACTTTTATTTTTAAATAGTGGGCTCAAAAGCAACAGCATTTAGTAAAGCCGGCAACATTTAAAAACACAGTTACCTGTAACTTAACTAATAAGGACTTTATAACTAATGTATTTCGTCATGGGAATTATTAGCTTTTCAATAATATTTCATGTAAGATTTAAGTTCAAATGTTCAAGCTGATGGTATTGTTTTCATCAACTGTTTCTTACAGTCCCTTCAAATGAGGTATATGACCATATCACGGAACACAGAACATGTATTTCATACAGCTCTATGTGCTATTAAATGCCTCCTTATAAAACACAATCAGTCTTTCTTCAAAACACCTCTGCCCAGAAAATATGTTAAAAACCCACTTCTGAATTAAACAGATGAAGTTAATAGAAACATTTGAAATCCCACTTTTTAATTGAATATCATTATTTATTTTTTACTTAGAACCTTACCTAATGCGAGGACACTCAGTCCTATCACAGTATCTCTTCCTGCCAATATTCCACTCAGAATTCGGTGAAAAACATTCATTTCATTAACCATATTTATTAAGACAGATGCATATTTGGAATAGCATTCAGGATTTTGGGGAACACATCGATTAAATAACGGAAAGGATTTACTGGAAGGTTAAAACAAAAATCGTAAAAAATATTAATTACTGGACAAACAGTTTCAAATCCACAGAGATCTATTCCACCATTCTCCACAGAAAGCACTTTGTTCTAAATGGTACTTCCATGTTTTGTCTTTAAAATAAACTCCTAGTAGCATCATGCCTGTATCACTGTACCAGAACATAGATCCATCCAAGTTCAGCCTGGGGAAAAACAGTTTACTATCTCAATCACCATCAGCATGTAGCTTCTATCCTCATTCTAGTCTGGTTTCACCTGCTTTGCTCCTGTGTGTTTATGTAAAACCTAGATTCAAGCTAATATAGCCATAAGCTATGCTGTTGTTGATAATTCCAGATCATGAACACTTTGCATTATCTGTTATAATATTATAATAAGGAATTTATAACTGACATATATAACATTTTGCGTTGTTATGGTATTTAAGCATTCCAAAAGCCACATCAAAACAATGTTTGTAAGGCACAATAAATGACACCAAATATTTATGTATGAAGTTATTTGGCACTCCCAGCCAAGCTTCTTGCAGATATTTATTGTTCCACTTTGGCAGTGCTGCACTACAACAGTCAATGACACATTCACACCTAAAAAGGGGAAGTTTGGTCATCAACAGTTAAAAACTTCTCTGACTAGTTTTTCCTCTACTATAAAACATCAATGTGCAAGATGAATAAATTTGCAAACATGGAGATTCCAATTCTTTGCTGTATCATGACACAGTGGAACTTAAAATCATGGGTTTAAGAATTTTGACTCACAAATGCCAAATGCTAAAGATAGCACCTTCCACAGACCTGTGCTTCAAGCCAGCTGGCTATGAAATTATTCTGAGGGAAATTTCTGGGTTCAGGATATGCAGCAAGGCCCAAGATCAGAAACCCTCTTCCTCAGCACTGGGGAAGAGAGTGAAAGTCTGTGAAGAAGGTAAGTTGTTCCTCATATGGAGTGCTTTTCTGATTTGGAAAGGAAAACTGTCTAAAGAGCAGAGGAATGGAAAGAATGAAGTTCTTATTTATTCCATGGGACAGGACACTGGCCTCTTCATGGGAACATTGAGAGCTCATAAGGATACATGCACAAAAATAAATAAACAAAGCAAACCCATCCTGACTGTAATGCATCAAGTCACATACAAAATGCAAAGAAGTAACAATGTGTAAGAAGCCGTTTGGACTCGAGGATGTTGTGAAGTACCCAGTAGTTCTTACCTTTGGGGAACTGGCAGTGTGGGACACAGCTGAGCTGCCTTTGGATTTAGTGTGTAACTGGAAACATTCAGGTTGTAAATGCAAAGAAAAGAACCTTAAAAAGGAAAAAAAATAAAAAGGAAAAAGGTAACTTAATAAAAGTTTTAGAGAAAAACACATTATCAGTTAAGTTTTGTTTATACTTCTGGCTTGATCCCTTGGCAGGCCATAATCATCCCTGATATTCCAGTGGGAATGTAAATAACAAATTGCATAAATCTAAAGCAACCTCTGCAGAATCTTTTGCCTTCTAGACTTAACTATAGTTACCACTTATCTTCCTGGAGGGCAGGCATACTGTTGCACAGTGCCATACTTAGCTATTAATTCTTGCTTATTAGGATAACAGAAAAACGTAAAATAACAGAAACTACAGTAGAACCAGGTCCCTCATAAGTTAGAATAGAACATATTTGTATCCAGAAACTTAAGTTTTTCTGGGCTCTAGACAAAATATTACCAGGTACTCTGCTAATAATACTCCACTCCATTATACATTTCTGGGAAAGAAAGGCTGGATACATCCAAGCCATTCAAAATGGAAGACTTCCCTCTCCCTTGAGATAAACAGGAAAGCAGTTTTAACTGGAATTTGATACAATTATATTCAGTTACATTGGAAATACTTATATCACAGGTGTTTACAGCTTTCTGTACATACTAAATGATGTCATACTACCCCAAAATTAAATTAAAACAAACACTGTCAATTTAAACAGCAATCCCTGCCAAACCAAACAAAAAAGAATGGAATACTGATCTCCAGTAAAAATAGTCACTAACATTCATATGATCTGCAGTTTGCACATACCCCACAAAATAAAGGTTAGGCTACAGATTATTTTATTTACATGTTGGACATGAGTGAACTGGGGCTGCCCCTCTTGCACAGTAGGTACTTCTGGCACCATATTCATCTTGAACACCAGAATAAAATAAAATTTCTAGGCATGTCTTGGTTTTGGCTGGGGAGTGAGTGGCTGCATGGTACTTAGTTGCCACCTGGGGTTGAAACACAACAAGGTGGAACAGCAAACCTTAGGATCTGATATCTAAATGGATAAAACCATGTGTTTTAAAATCCTGCAAATTAGTAATTCCACCATAATTTAAATTATATTTATAAGAACCAACTAGACAAGTTTCTCAAGTAGCATATACACTCTGTTCATCTAGTGGCACCCCCACCAAACTTCACTAGTTCATTCTTAGCAGACAGTTTTCTGCTCCTTAATCTCAGCATTCTGCAGGAATGAATCAACAGCTTTTAAATTTGCATTAGAGAGCTGTAACATTTCTAGAAAGTATGGCTTTGAAATAAAGCAGAAACGAGACATTTCATTTTCTGTTGCCATGAACTTTTCAGGAAATAAATGGTAAGATATGATTCCCTAGTATAGGAAACATAGGACTAATGCAGTGAAAGCTGCTCAACTGTTCTACAGACACACTAAGATATTCATATTCTCTGTAGCACACCATTATTCCTTGCAAAACTCTGGAGATCTTCCAAAGAGTTGAGTTGCTCTTGTGGGCAACTAGACACACACAAGGAAAGTGAACTGATTTTGAGGCTTTGCATTTCCAGGCTGCATGAATTCAGAAGGAACACATACCTAGAAAGAAAAAAAGGTCCTCTTTTAAAAAACAAGCTTTCTGGGATTTATAAGTCTAAATTCTGAGCCTTCTTTCCATCTTTTTAAACTGCTACAAAGCAAATGAAACTTTTTGCACATATAATGGAAAAAAATGGAGTTTGAAGTCAGAAATTAATAAGCAATTTGAGAATATGCTACATTTTTGTACTTTATCTTACATTCTTATATGGTATCAGAAGCTGCCCAAGTGGGTGCCAAGGACTCAAAAGAGTTAATGGAATGACTGGCAACTTCCCTAAGCACAAAGACTTGCTATATAGAATGACTGCTTGTTTGGCTGAAGTCCCATTCAAGATCCTCTTTAAAAAGAAGGCAGCATAAAGCATAACAACATAGCACATTTTCAAACTCTATCTTAACTTTTTAATTTCACTCACCATTTTCCACCATTCCCCCTTTTTTCTTGTCTTGCAATGTAATAATGTACAGATACGCATATGTATACGATTGACAACTAGATGTGCACCTTATTGAGTTCTCAAATGTTCCATTTATTTAGATATTATCAGATGTACTTACTTTTTATTAGTCATGTCCTGTCCAGAAAGAGGTGCCCCTTTTACAGGAGTATTCTTTCTACCACATATGTTCCCGAAGCTGTCATATCCAAGCACAAGCCTTTCTGCAGCACCAGCCATCACAGCATAGCCAGTTATAAACATCTGTTAAAGTATTTTTGACATGAAATCATGCTATGATAGCTTTTTCTTTCCATTCAATAAATACTCCTTTCAAGCCATACACTTTTGTCTTGTGGATGCAAGCATTTAAACCTAAACTTCAGCCCTCTGCACAAGGCCTGAAGCAATTACAGAGTCAAGTTTAGCCCTATTGCTTCCTTAGAGCTTTCCTTCATCTATTTCTGAAAGTGTATAAATTAGGTAGTGACACAGGAGAAGAAAGATAGGAGGGAATTTAATCAGAGCTATTTTTAAACACAAAGTATAATCAAAATGCAGGTCACCTGAAATTTCAGGAAGAGACAATCTTTAACTCATGTGAAAAACCTGGAGAGAGAGACACACTGTGCCCTTAGGTGACACTGTCCTGACCTTTTAGTTGTTCTGCTCTCAGATCAAAGTTCCAGTAGATCGGCTCCATGTAAAGCCCAGGGGCAGCTAAGCACCTCTGCTGGCCAAATAGCAGCAATCCTTAGTTAATATGAAACACCTTGCCTAGGAAGGCTGCTTAAACCCTCCTGTACCCCATGAGGGCCAAAACAATCCTTGGAAAGAACCTTTTGCAAGTGCCAAGAGTCAGCAGTTCTTCCATGAAGCTGCTGAAGTCCTGAGCACTAATTTACCCAAAGGTTTATTAGCAACACTCCAGCTATTAAAGAACTCAGTGATTCAATGTTCTCCTTTGTCTCATGGGATGCAAACCACATTTCACACACGCCAAGGACAATACACTGAACTCTGTGGCTATGTGCCAACTGCTGGCAGCAGTAAGACTTTTCAGTCCTACATTAACTACTATGACTTTGCACAGATATGGTTGAATATTGGCTGTGCTGGAGACAGACTGCACATATCAGATCCAGCACTACTGCTTTCTTCCTTAAGGTTTAGAGCTTTTATTTGTTTTTCTACTTTTAACACTCATGACTAAAGATGGGATCTGGGCAAAAACTGAGACTTATACACAAATATCTAAGTATGTACTTCCTCAGTTCCCAGAGTAGTCTCATTTTTGCTTACAGTAGACTCTTATTTTGCAGTCTAACTAGTTTAGTAATTCTTTCAACTATGACTGCATATTCATGTCTCAATATGGACATCTTCGCAGACTCCACAATTAAAGCTGACGTACTACTCGTGGAAGAGATTTGTTACGTTAAGAAAATACTTCCAGATCCAGTTTGTTTACAGAGCAAGTATTTGTTAATAATTAAATTGTTCACAGAAGAAAAAGAGAAATGAGCTGACTGTATCTGAATTAAAGTATGCTTTTAGAAAGAATACCAGAATTTTTCTGAAGATGGGCATTACAGGTCCACTGAGTGCAGGTGATTTTTTTAAGTGTAGAATGCTGGATACAAGCCATAAATATTGATAAGTAATAGATGACTGTATGACTGCTGAAGGGGCGTGTCTATACATGACAGTGACATGCACTTCCATAGAGCTATTACTGCGGTTTCATTTCTTTTCACTATGTGAGCAAATTCTTGTAATTGAATCTTTTAAAATATTTTTTAAAAAAGCTCAAACACAAGAAAGCAAATACATGTATGCAATAAGCTATTTCACAGAAACTGAGCAATAAAAGCAGTGAGAGAAAACAAAAAAACCCCACCCATACATCTTTACCATTTGACAGATTTCATTTTTGGTATTCCCTCCACTGATCAAAGCACCAAGTATTTAATAGCATGTAAAAAACACTATCCTGCTCACAAAGCTCAGCCTCCATTAGTGCAGTATTCAAAATGTGTAGGTATAACTCTGCATTAGCTTCCATTAGAAGAGGTACTAGGAACGGAATTAAAAAACGTACTTAGAAGAATCCCGAGTGGATTCAAACACACCACAAAAGAAACATCCACACCTGAGAAAGACAATTGCCTGTTCCCAAAAGTTTGCATGCTGTTCTAAGCAGAGGTCAGATAGTGACTTAATGTAGTGTCAGATGGACATGTTGCAAGATAACAAGGCTACAGTGTAGAAGATAAGCAGAAATAAGAGCCCAGTCAGAGCCTGGACTGCTTTATGAAACAGAAAATTCTAAATAATCTAGTCCTGTGCATGCTAAAGCATACTTAGAACTGTCTATATGACAGACATCCCAATAAAGCACTGCACCACTACAAAAGTCAGATCTGTCTCAGAGCAATCCTGCGATCTGTGCTTGCCACAATTTCAAATTTAGATTTAGTAAAACACTGTGCAGAACCCCATTAACTGATTTCTTTATTCCAGAAAACAAACAAACAAACAAACAAACAACAACTTACCAAACCAGCCCAGAAAAGACAGAAAAGAAACAGCCAGGGAGTGTCCGTGCACTTTCTGTACATAACTGGTCTCCATTCCTGTAGTTCACAAGCACTATCTCCAGAGTCCTAAAACGAAAGAAAGCCCAAGCAAAGTACAAAACAAACTTAAATTAAATGAATATCCAACCGTGAAACTCCGGACTTTAAATACCTAACACCTGGCCGCTCTCTGCCCGCAGCTTTGTGCAGCTCCCCCAGTAGTGCGCTGCCCCCGCCCCGTATCCAGCCCCGCACCGCCCGGGGCAGGGCGGCCCCGCCGCGGGCCCCGCTCGCTCGCTCTCGCTCTCCCCCTCNCCAGCCCCGGCCGGGCGGCGGCACCGGTGCAGCGGCATTCCCACATTCTCGCCCCGGGGCTCGGGCGGAGCTCGCCGGGCCCCGCTCCCACAGCCGGGCCCCGGGGCACTCGGCCGAGGCCAGCAGCGCTCGGGGCCAGCCGAAATCGCCGCTCTCCCGGCGGGGCACCAGCCGGAGGGACGGGGCCGCCCTGCAGCTGATCCTCAGCCGCAGGTTTGCACATGGCCCCGGCCAGGGTGGAAAGTTTACGTTTCACCGTTAATTAGCTTATTTCTAGGAATAACCGAAGATTTGTTATTGCCAGCGCAAAATGGGGGCTATTCCTTTGTGTAAAGCCCGCTTGATACTCCTTTGGCTATTCTGGCGGCATTATCAATATACAGCCAGTCATGGCTCCTTTTCAGCTTCTCTGTGTTTGTTTCTTGTACAGATGCATTACACTGACATGCTGTGTTAGGCGGTAATTACCTCTCATCGATATGAATTTTGCATAGACAGGACTATCGCATAGACTTGCGATAGTAGCAATAACACTGCGTTTGGTCAATGCTTGTAACTCGAATGACCAAGGAATGCAGGAATTATTAGCCACTTTTAGTATCATGTTTTCTCGGTGCTGTTGCCTTTTTATTTATGTGTTCACTAAATTCAGCTAAGTAATCTAGAGACAGCTAATTGAAAATATATTAAATGTATGTTTTGATCTTTCCCTCTCAATCAGTGGGGGAAAAAAATGCCTTAAGAAATAACACAGCATCCGCATCTGCAACAAAACTGAATTACATTGAAACTATTTTCTAAAACTGTTTAAGAATTGGTCCATCTTGTATAGGAGACAGAGCACTAGGCTGGTTTTGCTTAGGAGGAAAAAAAAAGTTCTCCAGAGAAAATGCAGAATGAAACCTTAATGCCAGACTGTCACAGATGGAAGTAAAATGTTAACATCAGAAACAGGAATTTAAGAAAAGAATGAATCTCTGCTCCAGAGCATTTCCGAGTCCTTCTAAGCTATCTGGAAATAACTTCATTTTCCCAAAAAGTTAACTCATGCGATGTTTCTGAAATTGAAATTTTAACTGACTTAAATGAGCATTCTACTGAGTTCTGTTAAATTTACAAACACACCCACTCCAAGAAATAGTACTGAGAAAACATGGTGGGAAAGATTTCTAAAAACTGTCTTAGAAAGATTTATTAAATCATTGAGTTTCCAGCCATGTCATGGTTCTTGTTTTCATCAGCATTCTGTTTTAATATTCATTATTCATCAATTTGTCAAGAGTTTTCATAATTTGTGTGAAAATAAAAATAAAATTCTAAACCCCCCAAAAGTAGTTTTGTGCTTACAGAGCCTTAAATAAAATAACTTTTCCTTCATATTGTGCTGTTGCACTTTAAAAGTATATAGAAAAAGCCATTTTGCCTTGAAATACAAATGTGAAATTTCACGTGAAATTTAACCTCTTTTTTATAAAAGAATAGTTTGATTATATCAAGAAAAAATTTAATAACCTTTAAGCTACACACAAAGTATTCTGAGAAAGAATCATTATCTTATTAAGAAAAATCATTTTAAAAGAACAATGCAAGTGATGAAGACTGATAGAATCTGATGACTTGCTTTCATCACATGCTAATAGTACCTTTTGTTGTTGATCTGGGACTTTTTGAATGATCCTCCTTAAGCTTTATGTTACATTCTTACTGTGAATAAAGGAAAACACCAAGTGGAACAAATTTTTAATAAAGTCCAGATTCCAAGCAAGTGAAGTTCATGTAAAAACACTGGAATCAGCACTAAGGCCTTCTTTTACCTAGGAATATCAATCATCATTCTTGTATTTCTTTATCTAGCCTAGTAAAAGTTATCTTATAATGACAGAAAATAACTCATAATTAGACTAGAATTTTTTAAATTATAAATTAAATATTTTAATTGTAGTTCCCCCCCCCCCCCAATTT
>VYZS01051486.1:11404-23762 GCA_013400695.1 Neodrepanis coruscans | reverse complement strand
TACCAGGTATGAAAATGCTTCTTCCCCTCCAGGAATGAATCTCCATGGGTCTGAAAAAATCTGTTTCTTATCTTTGTTGAAATTAAAACATCTCTGTAATGTAGTCGGCCATAAACTATTTTAGCTCCTGGGAATTCCATGTGAAATTTTAAATCATTGTGGCCAACAATAAGGCAAACCTCTCTAAAAATACCTGCATATCACTAAGTAAAGATTAGTGAGTTAATGATTAGTCAGATAATAGCTAACTATTGATTTAGTCATCTGAATCAATTCTAAAGTTATATAAACTGCTTTATTTTCTGTTTTCAACTTCAAGAGTCATCAAATACCCACAAATGTTCTGTCCCAAGTGGCCAAGTGAAGAAATATGGGCTAAAATGTGGCCTGGGCAGGCAGATCTGATGTTTAGCTGCCTGTAATTTACAGCTTGGTTGTAATGATTAACAAGCTTCATTTAGTAACATAGCAATGGGCAGCCCCTTCAAGGTTTTGGTAGAAAATACTATGTCATATGCAAATTTATTTTCTGTATGTTGCTATAATGCAGCCTCCCATTCCTTCTGAGCTAAAGGCAAGTGTTTAGCATACTCAGCCCTTCATTTAGCCAGCATTTACTTAGGCCTTGCACACATATAGGGGGGCTGAAAGGGGCCTGACCACACAAACTCCCATCTTTCATCTTCCATGTTATAAGGTGATACATCCTTTCATCACCAGTTTCAGACAACTGCTACCTTTGTGAATACCTCTAATCACTTTCTCTGGTCTGCTCCAGGATGTGGGATGTAGTCTCTCTCTACAGAGACTAAACACTGCAGAACTCAGATGAAGCTTCAGTTTAGAGTTACCTGGGGGAAAAGGAAGGCAAAAAGGTGAGGTGAAGAGAGAAAGAAAATTAAATGTTAAGTACTAGAAACCATAAACCTTAAAAATCTCTTCCTCGTCCTGAAACTACTCTATCAAGATGTAGGTAGTGGACATGTTTCATTATTGACCTATAATAAAAAAATAATTTATTTATAAATCCTTTTTCCTATTTATCACCACTGATTATTTCTGTACTTTCTTTGCAGTACTGTTTATATGATGAAGTATTTGTCATTCAGAATATTCTATGTCCAGAGAAGTCACATGTAGTAATGAGTGCCTCCAACAAATTCTGACTTTTTCTAAAGGAAATTTTGTATAAATAAAGTCGTAGATAATGCTGAGCAGCAGAACAACATTATTCAAAGCTTGGTAAAACTGAACATTCTGTTTCAAGAACAATTTTTTTTTTCCTTTAGAATCATAACTTTCATATAAGATTTCCCCTTCTCCTTATCCTCCCCTGCCTAGAACAGTAAAGGTGCTGTGAAGACATTAAAAATTCCATCTGTCATTTCTGTGGGGTTTACTTTGGAAAGGAGTCATACAACAAACCCCTGCCCCATCTTCTAGTAAATTAATTAATTCCAGTAGATAAATTTTCTGTCCTCCATGTGCTGCCTGGTGGATTTTGGTGTTTCTTTATTTGGACGACACAGTGAAAGGAAAACAAGATAGTTTCTAATCCCCTTTGCTTTCTGGTTTTCATGCAGATGTGCAAAGTAGCCATGTATTTGTTCACAAAGCTAAACTCCCAAAGGTTAACATTAGTATTAGATATTTAAGATATTTAATCCATTTATAGTAACAACATCCTGGGGAAAGTCATCCTTATTTTGATGCCAAAACCCAGTGTATTTTGGTCCAGTGTCACTGAAGGGCAGGCATTATCCTTAACAAGCATAGGTACACAGAAAACTGATCAAATTGGATCTGCCAGGCACACTTCGCCTGGCAGAGTTAGTTTGTTTATTTGTTTACTTATATTTATTTTGTGTCCTCTAGCACTGGTTCCACAGGGGAGCAGGATGCAGCACCCTGCTGTTAGCCCCTTCTGCTGGCAGGCTGAGCCCAAGTGCTGGCATCTGTCCCTTTGCTTTCTTTGTAACAAAGGCGTAGGCTGAATTACAGAGGAGTAAAATCCTCAGGAGCAGTCTGGCTGTCAGACAGTTTGCACTGCCTTTAGGCAGAAATTGTGTAACGTACTTTATACTTTTACTCTCCCACGTAAGTTTAACAACCATGGTGATTTTTAGTATCACTTCTTGCAGCCATAGCAATTGCCTCGGCAAAAATTATTGCTGTGATATAGTTTTGATTTGAGGAGGTGAGAGACATTTCTCTGTTGTGCTACAAGCCAGAAGTTGGGGTGGCAGCAGCAGCTCTTACTCTTGGTACTCTATTGCTGTTTTAGAAATCCAGTTTCCCTCGTATCATAATCTAAATTATCACACAGTCCTACAATGCTATGTTTCTCTGCACAGAAAAATCGCTTAGATCACCAAATTCTCAAATGTTAGTTTTACACAGATATGTTTAAATTTGCAATTAGGTAAGCCTGAAGAAGTCTGGTATTATATGAGATAATTGTATAATTAGTGTGACTGTCTCCATCTGACTGATTTAGTAGGCTGGTAACACTGCTGCTTAAGATATTTGACAGCTATTTATTTTTTTCTTGGATCCTTATCCTTATAGGTGTATTTTACTGAATCTAAGCAGCTCAGTAATACTTGAATACTTCACATAGATGTCTTGATCAAAGTTCATCACATGCTTTTTTATTTTCTTTAAGAAAAGGTGTCTTGTCATTGCTTTTTGGGTGAGAAGTTCTGGTTAGCTGCTCAATGGCAAACAAACCTGTCAGCTAGATCATAGTATTTCCTGAGTTGGAAAGGAACTCAAGGATCATTTAATTTCAACCCCCTCTGTGGTGGGCAGGGAGACCTTCACTAGACCAGGTTGCTCAGAGTTCTACCTGGCCTTAAACACTTTCCAGGCATGGTGCATCCAAAACTTCTCTGGACAAACTGTTCCAGTGCTTCACCACCTTCTCAGTAAAGAATTTTTTCCTAATATCTAATTGAAACCTACTCTCATGTGTTGGTCTGGCAATTTTCAGCTGCTCTTGTATGTTTCTTGACTTGTCTCCTGTCACCTGCTGCCAGGTCTTATACCATGCAGGTGACTTGAGTATGCCCCACATTTAGTTTGGCTGGCCTTCTTATGAGTGCCCTGGAATGTCACAGCAAGTATCCTGCAGCTGGCTACTTGGGCTAGCCAGCAGGAAACAGGAATGTTCAAGGACACCAGAGCTGGCAGTAGACATTTCTTTCACAGCAGCCTGCTTTCATGTGGGCTGTTATGAAATGAGTGCTGAATTCTGATGCCACAATGGAAACGATGAATAATAGTCAGGTTAAAGCAACATACGGCATCACAGACACAATGGCTTATTCACAGAAATGGTGTGAGGCAGTTCCTTTGAACTTCTAACACTATCCCAGCTGTTCTTCCCCTCTGGGAATGTTGTTTTAATATCTGAGGTTAAATGTTTTATTTATAAATAAATGGAAGGGAAAAAAAAAATTTCCCCTCTATTGATTCATTGCATGAGTTTACTAGCCTGTCTGTTTCAATGTTTTTATGTTAGCTCTTAGCAGTTAGGTGGAATTGGAAAGTAAATGATGGAGGTGTGTATCTCTGCTACAGAATATATTCTGTTGGCTCCCCTGAAAAGACAGGTATGTTAAAAAGCCACTGAGCTATTCTTGCACACAGGTGATAACTGCATAGTTGAGGACTGTAGGAAACAACTGTGTGACTCAAGAGAGGTAGGCACAGTGTATCATAAAAGCTAGTGATACACATCTTGTGGGTTGCATAGACTTCATCACTCTTTCACAATGCATTTGTTCTCATTTGAGCTCTCATGGCTCTAGATATGGTTTATGACAAGTTGCATAAATATTCATCCTGCATTTGTTCTGTCCATTCAGTATTAAATTACTCAGGAGTAGAAAATGGAAAAGACAGTTTTTTGATGCAATGCCTTAGCCAGAAAACATGAAATAGTGTAATTGGGGGGGTATATAAAGACATATGCTTTTTTGTTGTTGGGTTTTGGGAATTTTCTGTTTCTCTATGATAGGCATGGCTGCTTCTGATTTTTTGTTTTCTGAGTTGTCTACAGGAAAACAGTGAAGGTTTCCTGAGTAGGATGCAACCTACAGTCAAATCCCATAGCAGGTCATGGCTGATTTCTGTGGTGCCAGAAGTACAAACTGCTGTACCCCCATTCAGCACATCTTTCTTTTGAACAGTCATTCTGAAGGGTGATGGCTCAGTAAAGGGAGGAGAATACCAGGATATATAGAAACATGTCCCTGTGGGAAGGGTGGAAGGTGCACGAAGGAATAAATTTGCTTCTAGGCTGTGATTAGGAAAAGTTCAAATGAATCTTACTGCCTTGCACAAGGGTCCCTGGCCCTGTGGCGTGCTGATGAGGAAAGGTTAGGAGGGGACAAAGGCATTGAAGAAATTCCAGTTTGGTTTTGATTTTTCTGCCACACACGAGACAAATATGCTGCTCTTCAGCTTTCTCAAGACTTTAAGCAAGTACAGAAGTGTCTTTATTAACCCAGAAAAAAGTTAGCAGCGTGTCACAGCCCCATGTGCTCCACTGACTTAACAGAAAGTGTGAC
The DNA here is from genome assembly GCA_013400695.1 of Neodrepanis coruscans. Lineage (NCBI taxonomy): Eukaryota > Metazoa > Chordata > Aves > Passeriformes > Philepittidae > Neodrepanis > Neodrepanis coruscans. The sequence continues at coordinate 19,188 of VYZS01051486.1, read as the reverse complement.
TTTCTGGGCTCTGATAAACAGATGCTAATGCTTGTCTTCTGGTCCTGCTTTTTCAGAACAAGAATGTACCTGCTACTTCTCAAGATATGTTTCTGAAAACCTTAATGCCGTAGCTTCTGTTGACTTAACCCCCAAGTGAATTCTCCAGGGAGTTGCAGTTTCTCATCATTCCCTCTCTGGATTACAGCTTGAAGCGTGCCATTGCTTTTCATTGTGAAGTGGCAATTAGGACTAAAAAGCAAAGAGCTGTGTGTGATTTATGTGAAAAGTATGTTAGAGGCTTACAGTAAAGAGGGGGATGGAGGAGGATATTACATAAACTCACTCCGAGTCCTAAAGTGAAATTAAAACACCAGTGCTATTACTAAGTCTAGCCTTCTCTTGTAAACTTGCCAACCGAAAAAGTAGTCATTTTGGGTTAGACTAGCTTAGAGAGGAAAACAAAAGCTGCGCATGAAGGAGATTGTGATTACAGTACTTAATAAAAATAAATTGTGTGAAAACTCCAATCAGCAGATAACATTTTCCTCGTCTGGAGAGCTTGACAGTTTTCTTCTTTTCATTTTCTCTACTTGGACAGACGTCCTTTTCTCCCTGTAACAGAGACAGGTATTTCTGAGTAACACTTTCCAGACCCTCGCTCCTATCCTGATGCTAAGGTCCTCTTGAGCTTGCATCTGAGCTGATACAGAAATAAACGTGGGTGCTTTTCTTTCACAAAAACCCCAAACAAACAAACAAAAAACCCCCGAACCAACCAAACAAAAAATCAAGCCGTTAAATCGTCACAACTCCACAGTTCTCTTTTGAAAAGCACTTTAAATTTCTAGGACAAACACTGCTTCCAGGCTCCGTGACTGGGAGAAGGGCGCTGGGGGAACGAATTCCTCTTCCCGCCACCGCCATGCCGTGACTGCTGGCAATCGCTAGTTGTGGGGGACGTCCTCCCCTCCGCTTTTCGCTTTAACCTTTCTCTTCTTTCACCAACGCATCCCTACAGGGAAAATCAGAGGGCGGCTAGGGTTGCACTGCTTCCCACTTCTCAAACTCGGGTCAATTGTTGCACCGCGTCGCGCCCTGCGGGCCCTGGCATTGCCATGGCAGGGGAAGGGTATGTTTTCCCGGCTGCCCGGTCTCACGCCACGCCGTCCGGCTCCGTTCCCCCTTCGGCGGGCGCGGGCGCGATCCCCCCGCACCCCGCTAACGTTACTCGGCCGAACACGGGTTCGCGGCCGCCCTTCCAGCGGCGGTTCGGCTCTGCCCGAGCCCAGGCTCGCTCGCAGGCGGAGCGGCTCCTCTACGCGCCGGCACCGAGCGGCNGGAATGAGCCTCCTGCCGCCCGCCCTCCGCCGGGGTCCCTCGGGGGGCCGCGGGAGCAGACACCGGCCTGGGCCCGGCGCCGCCTCCTCGTCTCGAGCGCTCTCCTTTCTCCTCTTTCTTCTCTCCTTCCCTCCTCTCGGCAGCGCTCTCTTTTGGGAGAGGTGAAGGTGAATAAAGGCGATTCCAGTTGCTTTTTTTTTTTCTTTCTTTTTTTTTTTTTTCCCGTTATTTAAGCCAGAGAGCAACTGCGCTGTCTTGTTCCCTGCGTTAAAGTTGTTGGATGAGCTGCAGAAGTGCGTCCCTGTGGCGTATAAATAGCTTTTCTCTAAGTGTCTGGGCGGCACTTTTTGGCGGCATCGTGCAGGGATGATTAAGTTGCTTTCTCAGTCTTGGTGATTGGTAACAGTGGCTTTAATGTTTGGACATGTTTTCAGTGTGTAAAATCAGATCTTCCATCTGTAAGGCAGCTTAACATTAAACTCTTTGTTTCAGGGCTGTTTTGAGGGGATCGTTTTATTTTTATTTTGGTTATATGTGTATTCTGGATAACCGCGTAATTTTTTTGTTCCTAGTTAGTGCAGTTTCTCCAGGTCCTGAAACAGGCTCAAAAATTTCCTGTGTTGTTTCTGCAAACATGGGAAATGTCTGTTGGTCCTCCCGCAATTTTCAGTAATGAGTTTCCCGAAGTAAGTCCAGCTTAGTGACTCAGGTTTCCAGATGCTGAAACAGGCTGGAAACCTGTAACCGAGCAAGATTGTGAGGCTGATTGAAGGCCTTAATTGGAAAAGCTCTCTGAGCATCACAGCTGTTCTGAAACCGCTCAAAGGATTTTTGCTGTCTTCTGAATTTAACCTAGACTACATGATTTTCCCCTTGGCATGTGTCTACCTGGGATAAAAATTGATTATTATTCATTTAATCCTGAATGGGAATTTGTCTCTTTGAAAGAGATGTAGTATTTTAATGTCAGTCAAATTTTAGTTTCAGCTGGTGCATGCACTGTTTTCCATAAATATTTATAAAGTGGTCACAATAATGCAATATTGCAATTTTGTTTCACAGATAATAAAGTGTATTTATGACATTTATATAAGCAATGTTTTTGTAACTATTGGATAAGTTTTGCAGAGGACCTGGACTGTGGAACACACATGTGCTTCAAATAGCCATGTTTAATGAGAAAAGCACAGCGAAGTGGGGGGACTGTCTGATCATTTTATATATGAAAGATGGACAGTCATGTTTAATAGCAGCACTGATGCAGATACTCATGTTGCTTACAGACTACAGTAAAAATATTTTCTCACAAACTAAGAGATTTTAAAGATTTGTTTAAAACATATATATAAATGGTGTTAAAATCTCTTTTAACACAATAAAGTGCCAAGACTTAGGCAAGAGTCTGAGCAGTTGTTTATGTTACTGTACAGTATTCTCTAAGTTTCTACTGTCAGTAGGAATAAGTTCATTTTTAAGCATGGTGCCAGTGGTGGACAAAGACTGAACTCTGTGGTAGCAGTGGCCCCTGCTTCCTGCCCTGTGATCATGGCTGTGGTGGGTGATGCTGCTGCTCTGTCTTGAACTCTCTTTCCAGTGCTGTAGGCTGATTTAGATTTTTGCCTATTATGGGTTTTATAAAGTGCTCATGTATTATTTTTTCCCTCAGTTTTATTGACTGTCCTCCCATGTTTTCTCTGTCACTGCAACTCAAAACTTGTGAGAATGTTGTACCTCCAGGAGAACCTATGGGATTAAGGGTTTATTGTGGAGTGGTTTTTCCACCCCCTCTTCTTATGTGTGATTAGATTACATAGCACCTAACCTTAAAACCTCAGTAATTAAATTTCAGACTTAGCAGGTAGTAAACATAACATAAAATGTTTCATAAGCATCCATCTCACCTTAAGAAATTAATCCCTAGTGAACAGCATTTGGAAGAAGAGTGTAGTAAACCTTTGCCAGAGTACTCTCCCTGACAGGCATCCTGGAGTCAAGCTGAACTAGTAGTGATGGGTTTGGATTGTTTGTGTTTGTCCAGTTGCTTTTGTAACCAATGTGAACTTCTTGAGGTACAACAGCAGTTTTCCTGCCACTCCCAGTTGCTTGATATTCTAGTAACAAGCTTGCCTATAAAAGTCAGTCTTTCTCCCTTAATACAGACTATCTGTACTCTTTTCTTGACCATCTTATATTTTTTTCTGTCTATATTTTTCTTTTCCTACTTGTCAGAGATTTTTCCCATGGATTAAAAGGAAGTAAGACCAAAACATTACTCTGGAGCATGGAAGCCAGTTTTGATGGATGTACTTATGTTTTGACCGTGCAACCTTTCTTCAGCAGATGAGACTAATACACATTTTTTTTCCTCTGCTCCTTTAAGCAAAGCAAATCGGCTGTGAGATTGAAGGAGGACATGAAAAAGATAGCTGTACTTCCACTGAACAAGCAGAGGGACACGACCTGTCCCAGGGTGTTTGGTGTGAGTCTTCAGGAGCTCCAGCAGCAGGGACTGAGCAAAAACGGTATCCCAATAGTTGTGTGGAATATAGTCGAGTACCTCACCCAGCATGGTAAGCTTAGTGGAGTCAATTCTGCTTAGTAGCACTCTTTATGTAAGACTCTTCAAAGGGGAGAATCCATATTTCGTGGTACTAACCACAGGCGAAGAATATTACTTTATGTGGTTTGCTTCTTTTTTTTTTTCTGCTTTCATGCTTACTTTTTAATATGTTTGTAAAGGTAAACTAGGTGTTAAGTAGCAACACATTCTCATAAACAAGCTGTTCGGTTTATAAACAGAGTGTATTCCATTTGTGAAAGTTTGTGTCATTTTCTAGTTGCAAAACATTTGTTTATAACACTTTCTGGTAGTGAGAAGATGTAAGTATCTATATAGAGGTATTCATGGGCACACACATACTCTCCATCAGAGAACATTACTGAAAAGGAATATGTGTTCTTACAGGTTTTCAGGTAGATTCCAGTTATTATTAGTCCCACCAAGGAAGTAGGTGTTCAGTTCTTAGCTTCTCTTTGCACTTATTTAATGGGACTTTAGTTCCTGTTGTTGAAATAAATCTCCTTGCCAAAATCTAGAGCACCATTGGTCCACAGATGTGTTCTGTGGTGCTTGGTGCTGTGGTGCTTGGTCAGCAATGGAAAAGGTTTTGTGGAGGTAATTTCATCTTATAAGAAGCTGCATCTGGTTTTACCCTAAGGTTTTTCTTTTAGCTGTTCAGTAATGATAATCCAGTTGCAGAGCCTTAGATTCCATGACTGTATCTTGGTAGATCCTCAGAAGCTGATAGCTTGCAAGTTAGCTTGGATTAAGTACAGTACAGATTTAAAATACGATCCTACCTTTACACAGCAGCATCTTGCTTGATCTAGTTCCATGTGCCTTAAAGTTGTTTGCTAAAACACTGCCTAGAGCGAGGATGGAAAAGGTTTTTCATCATTTAGAGTTTAATCATAACCAGAAGATGACGAACACTCTTGACTGCAAGCTGTGGGCTGCGCTCTGTGTTCCATAAAAAGATCAGAATCCTACATGACTGTGTCCCAAATACAGACTAAACAAGCCAAGTTTTCTACTCTGCAGCAAGATTAGCTGGGCCTCTGAATGCCAAGTTGGTTATTCGGCCCCAATAAAGATACAATCCATTCTCTTTCTCAAAAGTGCAAGCAGGATCTCAAAGATGTCCTCTTACATGAGAAGTTCTTGAAATGGGTGTTCTGTGCCTGTGTAAGGTTTGTTTTGTGAATAATGGCAAAGTTAACTGAAGGCATTTTTAACAGAGGCCTAGAGACCCAGGCTGAGCTGCCTGTTGGGCAGCTACATCCCTGAACTCCATTTGAATTAAGCTGCCTATTTCCAAATGTATAGATAACGCCAAATTTCCCCATGCTGTATTTAGTATTGTCTGATTACTGTTATCAGGGTGTTCTAGCCTCTCTTTATTTCCGTAAATGACTGAGGAAGTGGAAAGGAAATTTGATGCTTGTGTAGACTATACTTTGCTCAGTGCTGCAGAAACAAAAGTCGTGATTGAGATGTTGTGTTTTCTGCCCTCAAGATGGCAGCACAGCCACTTAAAAATGGATTTTGTTGTGAATACAGGAGTACAAACTGTCAGCAGTTTCTCATATTAGTCAAGTAAAATGCTTGAGTGCTTGTCTTGTCTATTTTTTCCCCTTACTAGAGCCATTTGTCTTCTGGTCCAGTAAAAGAGATTATTTTCTCTACAAACTCTGCTGCATTAGAATTGACTTCCTGGACTGGAAGCAATCTCTGAGATTGCTGTTTCATGATGTCTAGTCTGAAATGATGAAAATTATTTATATTTTGATTCTTTTATTGTTATGTTTCTAGAGAAGGACAAGTAGGAATATAGACACAGTGTTAGAAAAGGCAGAATTTTTGTGGTGAAAGTGTTGTAGAGAAAAATTAATTTACTGAGTTCAGTTTTAGGCCCTTCACAGAAAGTTTTGAATATCAACAAGTACCTAGAAAGTGATGTTTGATATAGTATGATTTGTCTGGCTTGCTCTGCCCAAGCCTCCTTCTTTCTACATCTCCTTCATTGGGTGTGGGTTGTTTGGCCTGTAGTGGTCGATACTATTTCTTTTTCATTGTGAAATACTTTGGTCTTTGTGCTGTCCAAAATACATATTTGCTGGCTGAGATTTCCTACTATTATAAAGTTGCAGTGCTCATTATGGAGTTACTGCTGCAATCAGCACACATTCAGGTGTTTTTGCTTCATGATCGTCACAGGTAAGAACCTGTTACCCTGAAACGAGAAGCTGGAAGTAGTCACATGTGTGAGTTTGGTAGATTGCCTCTCAAGGTAACTAGCTACTTGCAAAAATGAAACAACAGAACTGGCTTGTAGAGTCCTTTGCAGGATCCTTTTCTGTTGAAATAGACCAATACAAAATGTGGCTGTCTCAGTTGGTTTCTCCATGGTGTGAGGTTCCAGACATGCTGCTGAGTTTTGTGGGTTCTTAAGAGAGTATCCCAGGCCTCAAGATCTTGTGACTAGGATTTGTTATTTATCACAGTCCAACTACTTGACTAGAGGGGATTTCTGTGGGCAAAGGGGAATTTTTTTTATACTGTGGTGTATAACTTCCCTCTTTTCTATTACTACATGTGTATTATTCACAGTAGAGTATTTGTTTCATCGTATCAGTGGGATGTTGGAGTTCAGATCAGTCTTAGATGCAATGTATAATTACAGGTATGACTCAGGAAGGCCTCTTCAGGGTAAATGGCAGCATGAAAGTGGTGGAGCAGCTGCGTCTGCAGTATGAGCGTGGAGAAGAGGTGGAACTTGCTAAAGATGGTGATGTGTACTCAGCAGCCAGTCTGTTGAAATTATTTTTGAGAGAATTACCAAATGGACTTATCACATCTGCCTTACATCCCAGGTTCATTCAGCTTTACCAGGGTAAGTGAGAGGTAAGATCTCCATCCTTCAATGCACTTTCTTTCTGGATAATTGGTTTCTTGGTTTACTTACTTAGTTCCTCATTTCCTATGACTTTGGCTCTTACCTGCTCCCAGATGAGCAATTCTGTTACAAGAGGCAGAAAAATGCTTCTTACGTGTTTGATACAGTCTGGACTATTTATTATTTTCTAATCCAGTTATATCTGCTGAATATAAACTGAAATTATCAGCTGGTTTCTTTGAGCAAGCTTGCAGACAGGAACTGCAGTTCTGTTTCAGGACACAGATTCTGTTTGCTTGGGTGGTTTCTGGCTGTTTGTAATGGACTCTTGAGAAGTTACAACTTGCTAATGAAATTGACAATGTATGCTTTTGGCCCAAAGTTTCTGCTTCTCATTTAGTAATGTCCTATGAAAAAACAAGCTATTTTGCAAGCAGCAGCAGACTTTTTTATTCCCTGTCATAGTACACAACCTGGAAGACTTCTTTTTTCCTTTCTTTTCACAGCCCCTCATCCACCTTCAAGTGGTGGATCAGCCATAGGAAAGAACACCACTTCTGCTGTAGAAAGTTGAGAAATGATTTGACATGGAGTTATGCAAGTTTCAATCCAATTCATCTGTATCAGTCAGTCTGTGGTGGTGGTATATGGAATAAGTGATGGTTGGTCCTGTTCTTGGTGTTCTTGTTCTTGTTTGGCCCACACTGACTGTGTGTGGGTCAGTGGCAGTTCATGTCTCTTGCCTGCAGGCAGTCCACATTTCATGTTTTTCTAAGAAGCTGCAAAATGAGTGGGTAAAACTAAGGATTTGCTTGCCTTTCTGTAAAGAGCACATGTGATGCATGATGCTGAGGAGGAGCATGTGATCTGGCATGCATCCCTAGTGGAAAATGGTGCAAAGTTCTCACACTCTTGTCCTAAGGTCTTCCTTTCACATTTCTTGTCTTCAGTGGAGAGGAAGTTTAGCCATTTCCTGGAAGTGGGAGAACCCTACCATGTGTTTTCTTT
>VYZS01051484.1:5448-20876 GCA_013400695.1 Neodrepanis coruscans | reverse complement strand
CTGGCACCATGGTCAGGCTGACGGGTCTGTAGTTGCTNTAATTTTCACTGGCACCATGGTCAGGCTGACGGGTCTGTAGTTGCTCAAATCCTCCTTCTGACCATTCTTGTACATGGGCATCACACTGGCCAACCTCCAGTCATCCAGGACCTCCCCAGTTAACCAAGACTGATGATAAATGGTGAAGAGTGTCTTGAAGAACTATTCGACAGTTCCCTCAGTACCCTCAGATGGAACCCATCTGGGTCCATAGAGTTATGAGTGTCTAAGTGGCTCAGCAGTTCACTAACTACTTCCTCCTTGATTACAGGTGTTCTATTCTGTTCCCTGTCCCTGTCTGCCAACTCTAGGGGCTGGTTGCCCCAGTCTTTCTGTTGAAGATTGAGGCAAAGAAGACATTAAGTACCTCAGGCTTTTCCTCATCCTTGGTTACAATGTTCCCCTCTGCATCCACTAATGGATGGGGATTTTCCTTGGCCATCCTTTTGTTATTAATGTATTTGTAAAAACACTTTTTATTACATTTCACAGCAGTGGCCAGATTGAGTTCTAGCTGAGCTTTTGCCTTTCTAATTTCTCTCTACATGATCCTTGTATTCTTCCTGCATTTCCTGCCTCTTCTTCCAAAGGTTATAAACTCTCTTTTTTTCCCCCAAGTTCCAGCAAAGCTCCTTGCTCAGCCAGGCTCGTCTTCTTCGCTGCTAGCTTGTCTTTCAGCACATAGGGATGGTCTGCTCCTGTGCTTTAAGATTTCCATCTTAAGTGTATGTCCAATCTTCCTAGACCCCTTTGTTATTAAGAGCTGTTTCCCAAAGGACTTTGAATCACTGAGTAGTTGAGACCAGTCAGCTTGAAAATGCTGCCAATGTGGATTTCTGTGTAAAAGCCTGTATGACCGGTGCGTGTAAAGCTGGGGTTTTTAGTGGCAGTGCAGGCCAGAGTAGTAATGGTGACAAGGGGACTGGCATGTCTTGCTGGTGTGGTCTGAAAACTGTGTTTTCAGGTGCATGCTAGTGTGTATATGAACCACAGCTAGCACAAGGATGAGCACTGGAAAGTGTATTATGTGCACATATGACTGGGTAGAGCTTAAGAAGCAGAAATATGACTGTGAGTGCTTGGAGACCAGAAGGATCCTTAACTAGATTGAAGATCGGACCATCTATTTTTATAGATTTGTTATTGTTTTTGGGAGAGCAAATCAGTCTATGCCTCCAGAAAAGCTGGAAGCCAGGTGTCCAGACTCTGAAATCAATTGGGCAAGTGAAAGTTACTGATTTGATCAATGAAAAAAAAAAAATTAAAGTAGCATGATGGAGCATTGTACATACTACCTGAGGTGGATGAGGAAGTAGACTAAAACTTCTTTAAAAAATGAAGGAAGTTTCTGTCACAGAATGTGACAAGATCACAGAAACCCTGGCATATTCTGGAAGGGCAAAGTGACAGGATGCAAGGCAGAAGATTTCTGAAGGGTGTTTGAGATAACTGTTTGATATTGCTACTAGATTGGTGAATGGGTTTTGACACATCCTAATATATGACTCACTGCCAAGGAAGAACTGGTTGAAGATATGATACCAAAGAGTCTTTGCTGTGTCAGCCATGAAATAAATGGTTGGCGTTTAGGATCTCAAGGCAAGTGAAGAAAAAGATTAGCAGGGTACAGACCCTGGACATCAGGCTAATGGACTTCAGCATATTCTTTATTTATACAAGGATTGGGGCAACACCCAGTATCAATACAAGCTGGGACATGAATGGATCAAAAGCTACCATGCCAAGAAGGACTTGGGGGAGCTGGTGAGTGAGGGGCTGGACATGAGCTGGCAGTGCGCACTTGCGGCCCAGAAAGACAACTGTGTCCTAAGCTGCATCAAAAGCAGTGTGGCTAGCAGGTCAAGGGAAGTGATTCTGCCCCTCTACTCTGCTCTTGTGAAGCCCCACCTGGACAGCTGCATCCAGCTATGGCGTTTCCAGCACAGGAAGGACATAGACTTGTTGGAGTGAATTCAGAGGAGAGGGCCATGAAGATGATCAGAGATATGGAGCACCTCTCCTAGAAGGAAAGGCTGAGAAAATTGTGGCTGTTCAGCCTGGAGAACAAAGAGAGAGAGAGAGAGAGAGACATATTGAAAAAGCAAGCTCCAGGGAGACATTGTAGCAGCATTCTGGTATCTAAAGTGGACCTACAAGAGAGTTGGAGGGGGACTTTTTACAAAGGCATGGAGTGACACGACAGGAGGGAATGGTTTTAACTGAAAGAGGGTAGGTTTAGATCACATATTGGGAGGAAATTATTTCATATGATGGTGGTGAGGCACTGGGAGAGGTTACCTTGAGTAGTTCTGGATGCCCCATCCCTGGAAGTGTTCAAGGCGAGTTGGTTGGAGCTTTGAGCAACCTGGTCTAGTGGAAGGTGTCCTGACCTGTGACAGGAGGGCTTGAATTAGGTAATCTTGAAGGTCCCTTCCAACCCAAACCATTCTGTAATCTTGTGATTTAGCAGGTAGACAGAGTTCCATGGGAGACAGCTCTGAAGCAACTTCATCTGGAAAAGAGCTTTGTTAAGAAAGGTATAATGAGAGACCTGCAATATAATAAAAGCAGCATATGTGAGGTAGAAGCCTGGACAGGATACAAAGGAGGATTTTACAGAAGTTTTCTGGGCGTGGAAGGATGATGTTAGGAAAGCCATTTCTTGAGTTGCAAGGGATATTAGGAATAACACGAAGATCTTCTATCACTGCGTTATTAATAAAATGCTGAAAAGAAGAAATCTTGCAACAACAAAGGAGTAATAGGTGACTTGGTAACAGCAGGCACAGATAAGATAGAGCCTAATGATTTCTTTGCTTCTGTCTTCACTAAGAAGATCTGCCAGGCCTATGTTATTAGTGAAAGGATTCAGGGAGTAGGCAGTTGCAGATTATGTCAGTGATAGGGAGAATTCAATGCATGGAAGTCCATGCGTCCAGACAAACTGCATCTAAGAGTGATGAGAGAATTGTCTGGTGTAGTCACAAGACTTCACTCTATAACTTTGAAAGGTCACAAAAGTTGAGGGAGGTCCTTTGTTACTGGTGAAAAACAAATATTGCACAAGTCTTGAGAAAAGGCCAAAAGCAAACCCCATGGAAGTACAGCCTAGTCAGCTTCACTTCAGTCCCTCAGAAGTTTATAAAGTTGAGTACATTTCTAGGTGCATAAAGAAGGTGATATGGAACAATCAGCATGAATTTACTGAGGGCTGATCAACCTGACAGCTTTCTGTGATAAATTGCCAGAATTTGTTGTTTAGCGGGGGTGGGTAGTCAATGTAATTTACCTTGACCTTTGCAAGTTTTTTGCCATGATCTCACACACCCAGATGGATAAAAAGAGTGGTCAGGCTCAGTGGGTGATGGTTAATGTGTTGAATGTGTGTACTCTGCTTAGAGGTCATTGAGGGTCTTCAAGGTTCTGTATTGTGACCAGGTCTGTTCAACAGCCTTATCAGTACCTACAGGTGGCAATGGGAGTGCACAGTTACAGAAGAAGAAGTTGGAGAAAGTGCTTAATACAGTCAAGGGCAATGCTGCCACGCAGTGGGACCTAAACAGGCAAGAGGAATGGACTAATGGAAAGGAATTTTTTATAACTGAACAAAGTCAATGTCTGTCTTGGGAACACAGTACCTAGATGTGGTCTGAGTTTTGAGTAGAAGGATCTAGTTACCTCCCTCTATCAACAGACTACACTTCTGTTAACAGTATAGGGAAGTGACAGCAGCTTTTTGTTCCAGGGTGTGCTGTTGACTCATTTGTGGCCTGCTGATGTGTCTGCCATCATCTCCAAGTCCTTCTTCACAGAGTGGCTCCCCAGCCAATTAGGTTGCACTGCAGTGGGCTCTTCCTTCTCACATACTGGACTTAAAAATTAGTCTTAAGTTTCAGAAAGTTTCCATAAGCGCCTTCCTCTTGCCTGTCTAGGCCCTCCTGGATGGCATCTCTGTCACAGAGTGTGTTAACTGTTTACTCCAGTTTTGTGCCATTTGTTGACTTGACAAGAACACACTGTCATTTCTTCCAGGACATAGTCCTGGAAAATGTCAAACACTTTATGGGTAATCAGACCCTGGGTCACTAGCAAATATAGTTCAAAGAACAGGTGAAAAAGCATATGCAACAAGAAGGAGCTTAAACAATAAGGACCACCAACAAGGGAAATCTTATTGTGTTTCTTTATATTTATGCATAATTTACTTTGCATTTATGAATGTGTAAATGACATGTGAAGTACTATTTGGTTGCTTCTATTTCCTAATGTCATAGATATGACTCTGTCTTTAAAAACTTGGAGGAAATTGTATAAGAAGACCCAATAGCTGCCAAGACAACTCTGCAAATTACCACACGTCTTTATAGACTCCGGGTGGCCAATGATTGTCATGAAAAGGAAGTATGTTGTGGTTCTTGGCTTTGTGAATATATAGAGAGATGCAAGATAATGTTTGAATTCTCCTGCTGGCTGGGAAAGATTTATTTATATTGAGGACTAGTAAAATATTTTACAAAATGCCTAGGATTTTATGCATCATGCTTCTAAAGGACGTCTTGGACTAGTTGGCCTCACGTTCCTAAGGTTGCATGGGACTGCAAAAGGTAAGGATGATAGCTTTGGCACAGGACAGTTTTCACTTGCCATTTCTAGTCCATTCCATTCCATGTGTTTCTCCATTAGCTGGACAGTAGATTAGATGAGAACTTCACGAGTTTTGTGAAAGCTGGGAACCAAAAGCCACTTTGTCCATCTCAGTTTGTCTTAGTCTTAGATCACTGCAGACTGTTATTGAATATTGCTGCCTACAGCAGCACCTTCTATTGCCACACTGTGCTATGAGCCCTCTGGCCACCCTATCTTCTGCACAAGAAGCATATACCTGATTTATAAAAATGGTAAAGAATCCCCTTGCTAAGTTTACTTATGTAGGCTTGAATAAAGTCCTCAACCAGGTAAGCTACCTCACATTTAAAACAGTGATGCTTGATAGTGTTGTTTCTTCCTTGCAGGAATGATTTTAAGGTTTTACTTTGTAAAGCCCTTGCTGCTCACTGGATGTGCCTTAGATTTACAGCTAAATTAATGCCAGATGAAGGGTTTGGAGCCTATGACAGTGAATATTCATAAATCTCCTGTGAAGAATAATGTCTGTTTTCCTGAAAGGTGTATCTTCATGGGCAGCTGTCTTCATAAAAGAAAGATTTCAGCAAGGCAGGTCTGTAGAGGATGACTTTTCATTTGGTAGATCTGATTGACTAGGGAATGCCATCACTTTTGCTATAGTAAGAGGTAGAATTAAGGGGTATATGGATTATGGCTAGGGATAGCATACCCAAGTAATAAGGGCTGGGACTCTCGAATTAGCAGAAGCAGAATTGGAACCATGGGATTAAATCAGCAGACTTAACTTAGTCATATTCAAGGCCGGCATGAGGAACTTCAGGCATAATGTTTTGAAGCATCAGGCAGGAAACAAATGCTTGAGCTGCCCTCCCGTCTCCTGGAAAACCACCTTCATTTCCAAGAGAAAAGAAGTGACATGTGCCAGATGTATGGGAGACCGCATTAGTAAATTAACAAGGCTATAGCACTCAGGCTTGTGCTGCCTTCTTTAATTGCCTGACATGCATATAGAATGCCAAATGTTGTTCTCTAAAGGAAACTTAATGCAGATCATGCTTTGCAGCTCTTTGCACTATTGGTTAGCTGCTACCTATCATGCCGAACATCAGGAACTCAGTCCACAAGAGGTGTAGGGGCTGCTGCTTTTGTAGTTCAGGTGTATGCCAGTGAAAGTCTGCAAAGTTGTGACAGTGGAGTAAGCTGTTGACCTTTTCCTAGCATCATGTCTTGGACTTACTATTTTTTTTCTGAGACCTCATTTACAGTAGCTTTTAAATTTGAAAGGGTTGTGGCTGCTTTTATTTTTTATGCCCTTACACAGGGACAAACAAACCTTTTTAAAAAGGAATAATCCACGACCACTGCGCCACATGGATGTAGTGTAGCAATGGTTCAAACCAACGTAGTTACTGTAGATGCACATATGCATACATACACACATGTGTATATACTTGGAACTGAGTAGTTGAGGATAAGGCTAGACTATATGACTGTGGTGTAAAGAAAAATGTGATCCACTGCAGAGGTGAATTGAATGGAATCTTCTCCCTACAGTTCAAGTGTTAGCATCCATTGAATGATGATTTGTTCTTGGCTGTCTTAGGAGCACAGAAACAAAACATGAAGTAGGCAATGTGACTTCATTATTTAGTACCGATGTCCCCCTTCACACCCTACACCCTCATACACTGACTCCCTCCTTAGGCCTAAAGCAAAAAGGCTCTGGTGTTATTGCAGTATTAGGTTACATTATCATATCCATTGCTAGAGGAAGAATGAAGGAAAATGCAAACTTCTGACAAGTTCTATGATTGTCTTATCTTTTCCCCTGCTTCCATCCACTCACCTTGCTAGGCTGTTGGCTGCTCAGTTACAGAAAAAAGTTTGCTCTATTAGGTAAAGTATTTCAATCTCCATCTGATTTTTGGTCCACCGTGTCCCATCTTCCTCCCTCCTCCCCTTTTCCCTCAGTTTTAGTAAAAGTAACATGCTTGCTGCATGGTGAATTTCTTACCCTCAGTCTTTTTTCATATTCTATCTTAATCTCCTGTCTTTGTCATCCTATGTATTGGAGCACAGATAGCCAAATTTCCTTGAGATTCTCTTGGCTTCACATCATCTTCCCCAGTTGCACATACCATGGTGAGCTGGTGGTGAAAGCAGATAAAAGCCTGTAGCTCCACTCTGTGAGAAGAATACCTTAGTATATGGGGTATGCATTAGTTCACATAACCCTTCCTCTGATCTGTTCTTCTTTCTTGAATAGGGAAACCTAACATCTGCTTGCTGTCTCTATTTCAGGGTGGTTTCCACCAAAAATGTTTTGATACTAATGTAATCTTGAATCAATGATGGCTAAACTTGTATAGACCCTTATAGACCCTTACGTGAAATTTTGAGTAGGTCATTTACCACTGTGACGCACTTGATTTACTTCTCTTTTGCTCATCTGTACAGTAAAAAAAGAGCAAATGATTAAATTGAGTTCATTGTGGAGGTATTGACTTGAATCTTGCACCTGAAACACCCTTTGCTAGAACTGCAGATACTGGCTATAGATTTTCTGTGAGGCTGCATGTAAATCCTACAGTGCAATGAGCAGTACAGTGTACAGTTGAAGGATTTTTTGGTGACTGGTAGCCTGGTCTGCTTTCATACTGTGTCACCTCCCTCCCTGGAGAGACCTGGTAAATGGTGTTTTCAGATCCAGGCTTGAGTGCAGACAGTCTTTTTGGTTTTAACATCAGTGACAGACAGTTTTTAAATAATTGCCTTATCAAAGTTCAATGGGTAATCAGAGAGGGTTGAGACAGAGCACTGGATTTGCTTTTCTTTTTTTGGGAAGTTTTTCATTGTTTCTCCTTTTCTCNATATGGGGTATGCATTAGTTCACATAACCCTTCCTCTGATCTGTTCTTCTTTCTTGAATAGGGAAACCTAACATCTGCTTGCTGTCTCTATTTCAGGGTGGTTTCCACCAAAAATGTTTTGATACTAATGTAATCTTGAATCAATGATGGCTAAACTTGTATAGACCCTTATAGACCCTTACGTGAAATTTTGAGTAGGTCATTTACCACTGTGACGCACTTGATTTACTTCTCTTTTGCTCATCTGTACAGTAAAAAAAGAGCAAATGATTAAATTGAGTTCATTGTGGAGGTATTGACTTGAATCTTGCACCTGAAACACCCTTTGCTAGAACTGCAGATACTGGCTATAGATTTTCTGTGAGGCTGCATGTAAATCCTACAGTGCAATGAGCAGTACAGTGTACAGTTGAAGGATTTTTTGGTGACTGGTAGCCTGGTCTGCTTTCATACTGTGTCACCTCCCTCCCTGGAGAGACCTGGTAAATGGTGTTTTCAGATCCAGGCTTGAGTGCAGACAGTCTTTTTGGTTTTAACATCAGTGACAGACAGTTTTTAAATAATTGCCTTATCAAAGTTCAATGGGTAATCAGAGAGGGTTGAGACAGAGCACTGGATTTGCTTTTCTTTTTTTGGGAAGTTTTTCATTGTTTCTCCTTTTCTCAATAAAGACAGTACTTGCTGATTCAGGCAAGCTGAGAGCAGGCTAGGTTCACCTGTGTGTTCCAGCTGCTTTGCAGTGCTCTGGAAATGCAAACCAGCTGCAGGTCTGGCTTAACTCAAGCCAGGTTTATGTCTGGTTTACATCACTGGAGTGGTGTAAAGTACCTGAAGCATGCCAGCTAATCTGGCCTATTGGTAAACCATTATAAATTACTTGTTTTTCTTCACGTTCTTTACATGTAATTTTATTAATAGTTAAAGCCCATAGAAATTGTGTAAAGTGTACTGCTAAGGCAGACTTTGTGTTTTAAACTGAAGTCTATAAAATGAGAGGGTTTTTAAGCCAGAACTTTTTCTTGTTAACTGAAATAAAATTATCAAATTATATACTGCTCCTCTGCACTTCTCTGTTATGGATTCCTTTTAAGATGCCTGTTTTTATTATAATGTGAAATAATGATAAGTCTGAAATGTAAAAGAGTGGGTTTTATAAGTTTTCTTTTGCAAAATATGGGCTCAGCTTTTATTCTAAATGCAGTAAATTTTCTCTGGTTTATTGAGAATGTATGCAATATTTGTGTCATTATCACTACTGTCTATAATTTACTGATTAAAAATACTTTGGAGATTTTGAAAGAGGAAGGAAATCCGTCAACCATGATTTTTCTTCTGTTTATAGTAAATTATATGACTGGAGTCATATTTACCTACCTTCAATAGCATGACGAATGTTCAAAACATGCCAAAAATATTAATCATTAATTATATTAGTCCATGTATAATAATTTTTTTATAATCCATCTCTTTTCTCTGAGGCTCCTATAGTGTTGAATGTGTGGTGCGTGTTTTTAAACAGTAATATACAATAAAAGAATTATATAAGTGCCATTACAGCTACCCTGAGCTACACTGAACCCATAATTTTTGCTCTTCACCTAGAAATATTTCTGTAAAAAGAATATGGAATGATTAAAAAAAAAATCTTTCTGGATAAGAATATTGGCATTCAAGTCAGAAATTGTATTACTCTGATCAGCTGGATATTGAAAGAAAACATATCAGAATTTGCAAAGTTTTTCTAGACTTTGTGGCAAAATACTGAAGAATTAATTACTGCCTCATATTAATTAAGATAACAATGCAAAGCCCTTCATTAGAAGCATAGGAAAAGTTCTTCCTTGGTCCTTGGAGGAAATATTATATGCAAGCCCTGTTGTGTGGGTTGCGAGGTGTCACTGGAATTTATATGCATTACTTGTCTAATTGCAGTAAATGTAGCATGTCCAGATAGGTTTAAAAGTTGGATGGCTGTTTGTTACTTGCTGGAAATCGCTTGAAACCTTGCTACTCAGAGGCAGCTGTTCACAGGTCCTTCACCTCTCCCCAGAGATAGCTGGAAGACTCTGTTGTTGGACCCTGTCTTTTATGGCAGAAGCAGTAAACATGACAGGTTGTTTGGGAGCCATCTGTTTTAAAATGGTTGCTGCTTTGTATGCAGTAATGAACTTGAGATCAGTTTTCTGTCTGTCTTCATAGTAACAGCCTTGTTTGGTGTCACAACAGGTGGAAGTTGATGGGATGAAACTAAATGTGACCAGCAAGTGGAACCTGGCATCACCCTTGTTGTCTGTCAGCATTGATGGCACTCAGAGGACTATACAGGTAATTTCACCAATGCATCATTTGGAGAGCTGAGATAACTAGAAGTCTTCAGGCATAAAAATAGTACTTAAATGTGGGGTCTATATTTGCTGCTTCATAAAAACAATGTGATGTTTTACAAGTAGCATAATGTTTCTACTTTGAGAAAAATTTACTCCACTAATGCTTTGGGTGCATTCAAAGTTATTCATGTAGAGTTTTGAATATCTTTTTTTCAAATAGAAATTCCTTATTTAGAAAGAAATTCACTCCAGGTTATGGGATCTCTTAATGGCTTGTGAGTAGACATAGTTTCTTAATCACTTAAGAAATAAAAAATGGATTACTGAAAAACAACAACCAAACCAAACCAAAAGAAAACCCCAATCCACAACAAAAATCCTCACAGAATCCTGTAGTAAAATTAGTCTCTTCCTTGTGTTTGGTTTGTGTGATTTTTCCATTATGGGCCTTTGCAGTTTAAAAGTCATGGGACGGTGCACCTCCCACTTCACTTGGTTTTCTTATGATTTTATGAAATATGATTAATTCCATGACTTGAGAGGAGAAAACACCCCAAACTTGTGTTGCTCTAAGAAAAGAGGACTAAAAAGGTGGTTGTATGTTCTTTTCTTCTTACCACTTATGTGTTTTGGATTTGATTTCAACATCAGACTCTGCTTTTAACTGCCTTGTTCTGAAAGTAATGCCAGTCAGGATTTATGTATTTGTTGACAAATGATTTATTTACAAATATCGATTAATATCTTTTTATAGTTATTCATATAGGATATTTACAAATATCCTATTAATAGTGGGGAAAAAAATCAAAACTTACTGAAAGTGTTTTTCTGCATACAACAGTATCTATTTCCTGTACATTTATCAGTGATATAGTGGTCAAATTTTGGCTTATTTACAGTGAAATGTGTTTATTTCATTTTTCATTTTCACCCCTGGTAAATTACCCAACTGGAAATACTATTTTTGCTTTGATTGAATTTAAAAGACTGCGACTTGAAAGATAAAATAATTTTTTATTTTTAAAGTTTAGTATTGCCTGAAAGTGAAATTTTTATTATGTGTCAAAGTAAATTTTGAACTTATGTGTTGTAGATTTCGTAGAAAATTAATGTCAGCTTCAAGGCTTGTGTATATCTAAAATAATTTTCTATTTTTAGATGTATGTTATGGGGTTTTTTTAAATATCTTAAAACTGGTCTGTTTCGGTTCTGTTTTATAAGGTACATTCCTAATTTTGAATAGGAAAAAATACCAACGAATTAATATATAAAATGTATTTGAAAAGCATTATAATTAGAATGGATAACTGTATTCACAAGACCTTGTGCAAACTATATTACTATGTGTCTGGATATATAACTAATAGTAGTAACACCATTTAACTAAAAGTGTAATAGTTTGAAACTAATTTTATGTGCTAATTCAAATTAGTGATCTTGAGATCTCAATGTGCTTTCTTCTAGGAGCTGAGCTAGCAATAGTGTTACTTTTACTCCCTGAGTATTACCAAACTCTATGAAATACTGCAAATCTAGCCACAGCAACATGGAAAGAGCTGACTGCATGGTATTTAGCCAACAGAATGTGAAATAAACACATATGTTGTTTCTTTCTCAGATTTTATCTGTCTTTGCTTTTAGCAAAGAAACTCAGTAGCTTGAGAAGTTATTAATTTTTTTAGCGTATACATGTAAATTTATGGGAACCTTAAACTTGCCCTCTGATATCTGCTCACTAGAATCAAAATTGATTTTTTGGTGATGTATTTCTGTAGACTCACGGTACTGCAAGAACCAAATTAGACACATGTATTCCTGTAGGGTCAATTTGTCTCCAAAAGCAATTGACCCCTGAGTCTTGAAGGATCTTCTTTCAGCAAAACTTAGCCCTAGAGCTATTTAAGCAACAAATATGGATGAACTGAATAAGTCCAGCTGTGCTTTATTAATTTTCAGCCAATCTAATTTTTCTTCATAGTTGTTTTCATTCTTCTAAATTCCAAATACAATCTTTGCAGACATTATATTTCTTTGAAGGTTTGATTTATGCACCTTTGGCTCGATCCTGTAATCTGGCCACAATCCACCAAAGCACTTAAGCATAGAAGCAGGAAATAAATAATTTTAAAATATTTTGGTGTGAAATGTATTTATGTAAATTATAGTCTAGACATTCAAATTGTTGCATATCTGTTGCATGTTTAAGAATAAGTCATTAAGCATGCTTCTGTGTTTTCACTCCTCTGCTAAAGGCTCAGTCAGTATTAGAGCAAAGCAGAGCACCAACCCTGCTGCAGAGTTGTGAAGGGCCTTTGAGCTTAAAACCCAGGTCTTCCAGGACAATTTCTAGACTATGGGACCTGGGAAAACATCTGATTGCCTGAGGAGAAGTATATGCCCTGGTCACAGTCTGTCTAGGCCATACCAGGGCACAACAAGGATGTGTGGCAGCCCCCCCTCCGCCTCCTGCTTTTGTTTCCTCTGCAAGGAAGCCCATCTGTGTGCAGCAGATGGACACTGCAGAGTGCCTGGCCAGGTCCCCAGATGATAGAGGGACCAGAACCCTGGGGTACACTGCAGGTCCGTTTGGCTGCAGCGTAAGGGCTCTGAAATCTTTGTGCTGCTTTGGAGTACTGTCAAATCCATAGGATGTTATGCAAAGTGATGAACTGATGAAAACTTGAGAAAATTTGAGCAAGCGATTTCTGATATACAGTCTCCAGGGATGGGGGTGTGGGCAGACCTCATGGCATTTCTGATAGTACACAGATTCCGTCGGATTCTCTGAGGTTGTTTTTAGTAGTTCCTGAGCAAATCCCAGTTTCTCGGCATTTTCTCTACTTATGACTAGACTGCCTTTCATTTAGGGAGGTTGAATTTTTAACACATTGTGAAGTGTGAAATTTTGTTCAACAAGCAAATTAAATTGTTGTGTGCAGAAATACGTTGCCAAAATCATTACCCGACTTGTTTCCAAAGCTGTTAGTGGCTTAGAATTTGACTTACACCTAGCTATTGTGAATTTGGATTCTGCCTTTGCTGAAAATTAGAGAACTATAGGAATATAGTTAGATTATACCTTCCTTAAGATTCAAATTTGAAGAGATTGAGTTTTATTTAATTGAAAATACAAATTTAAAATATATTTATATCTAAACTATGATTTAAATAGAATATAACCTTTCAGGCAATATTTAGAGTAAAAATAAATTAGTAAGTGAGGGGCTTAATGATTCCTGTGAAGAGCAAGTTGAGGTTGATTGAGTTGGGGAAAAGAAGTAAAAGAACTCCAGTGGAAACTGGAAGGGAGAATGGTGGTTCAGAATGGTATCATGGAATGTAATGACAGTTGGAAGAAAGGCAACAGGCATATTTTGGAACATGAGGGCATTTTTACCCCTGTATTTCTGCTTCCCTATACAATTAAGCTAGATTTCAGTGAGCCCTGTGCCTGCAGAAGTTGTCTATGACCTCTTCTCTCTCCCTGTACATATGAGCTAGGGAGCAGGTAAAGGGAGGACTAAGTTGTCTTCTCCATAGAATTTGAACATCTCCTTCTATTCCTCATGAGAATGAGACTATAAGGGGGACACAAGATAAATCAAGAAATCCATGAAGTCCAGCAGATGGGCTTGAACCTAACTGCAACTTTGTCCTTACTACAGTCAAGCTGCAAGAAGGTGCCTTCTGCTGGGACATTGCATAGGAAGAAGATGTCTCTGCAGAGTAAGCAGGTTGCTCAAGGGAAAAATACATGTAGGAGATCCTCAAACCCTCTTTACTTTGCCACTACTTGTGGTTGGGCAAGTACTCAAAAACCGCGCCACAGACCATTTAAATTCTAAGGCTGCTTTATGGCAATGCCACGTGGACAAATTTTACAACTGCTTAGTGCTGTTAAATTCTCTGTTTTCATTGAACCCATCATCAAACAGTATATCCTTATATACCATTTACTCACAGACTATAACAAAAGTATGCTGAGCCAGAATTGTAGAATGGTTTGGTTTGAATTATTTGTCACCATCTTTGCCAAAGTTTTTTTACCTCCTTGCTCTATTGTATCCATGCAGCCTTTTCACTGCTGTGTTGTTGGCCCACACTGGTTTCACGGCTCTACTAGCTTGCTGTCATGAAACCTTCTACCCTCTAAAGGAAGCGCAGGCATTCTGCCTGGATGCTGGAATACTTTTGGTGGTTTTTTGCACCTTCAGGAAAGCAATTTTACAGTGGCACTGGTGATGCCTTCTCTTTTTATTTCTTGGCCTGCAGAGAATTAACTGGTTCTGATAAACTGAAGCTCTGTGGGATGTAGACAGAACTCAATTGGATGAGGTTCTGAGCAGCTCACTATCACTTTGATATTAGCCTAGCTTTAAATGGTGAGTATGACTACTTGGTTTCCAGAGGTCCCTTCCAGCCTGACTGTTCTGTGTCCTTATTGGACATCCCAAACTCTATGGTAAAAAGGTCTTTATCAATCACAGCAAGGTGTAATTAAGAGAATAATGAGTTACTAAAGAAGAACGCAATCCTGTAAAGCTGAAATCATCAGTCTCAAGCTTCAAGTGTTTTTGTGAATGAAATAGATGAAGGTTTATCTGGGGAGCTTTCTCTACTTAGAGTTAAAGGGAATTCAGTGATGGCATCACTTATTTTTTCATTTAATTTGTTTGTTGCATCAACAGTTGCAGCAGGAGTAGTATATTCTACATCCTGGGATATGACAAATTTAAGTGCTTCTCTGATACAATGTTTCTTTTGATTATTATTTTAGTCTATAATAACAGAAAAATGAAAATGCTCTAGGTTATGAAGCTTTTTTTCCTGGGTAATATCTGACAGGAGAACAAAGCCTATGCTCAAGTATTCATTTCCTTCAACCCTGTAGAGACTTTTTCAAACATGTAATTTTTTAATTTTTTTAAGAAAAATTACCTTTTTTTTATTTCGCTGTTTTGAGATCTCAGATGTAATCTGTGGTAATGATATGATACATTATATAGGTTTCCAATCTAAAGTACCATTACCTCTGCACACTCATTTTCTTAAACCCTGAAAATGGTTTTCGGAAGGTTTAGTGGGTAGTGTTTGTGAAGACTGCTTGACAGTCCATTCTTTAGTGCTGTGCAATTACTGCACACACTCTGCTCTTGCCCTTTAGCCATGATTTCAAAATTATTCTTGCTAAATTGTCTCCAGAAGAGGGACAGAGAATGATTTGCAAACAGAGGAAGACATTTGGTTATACTATACCCAAACAGCTATTCTGTTGGGTAAAGAAAAGCCAGAGTATGAGCCCCAGCACTGAATTCCTGATTGGCCTGCATTGATTAACCCATAGCTCACTACCTGTTTTTTTTTTAGCCTATTCCAGTTATGGGTAATCTGGGCAAATCTGGTACAGATTTCTTGTCCGTGGTTCAAATGAAAAATGTGTGAAGGGAAGGGGAAAATTAAAGGAAATAAAAAATCATGAAACTACAGCAGCAGAACTAAAAGCACACATTACTCTCTTACCAGGTCTTTCAGGAGAATGAATTGTGGCTGTTTTTTGGTTGTTTTT